>CABHPR010148718.1:0-43300 GCA_902168415.1 Peromyscus melanophrys
AAATGTCCAACACATACACTAAAAAGGCTTACAGCTGAAATACACAAAGAACTTTTAACATGCAGATGTCAGCATATCAATGACCTAAGTTTTTAAAAACATGGGCTAAAGATCAGAACAGATGCATTTATATTATATATATATTATCATTATATATATATTATCAGTGATAATAGAAGATGCACACACTTGTTTCCCATCAGGAAATGGAGAAGAAAAAAAATGAGGGTTGAGGAAATGGCAAAATGAATAAAATCCTTAGTGGGCTAATGTGAGAACAACACTTGTAGTTCAAATTCTCAGAAGCCATGAAAAGACTTTCCAGTTTACAAACCAGATAGCCTGGAGTATGCAGTGGTGTTCAACAAGAACTGTTGCCTCAAAGAAGGAAAGGCAATGCTTGGCAACTGAGATCCTCTGACCTCCACAGGACCACAAGTCTACCGTGTACACGTACCCATGGTCAATCTCTGGAATAAACACTCTACCTATAAATATAACAATGAAATACAAGTTTACACTTACAACTACTAAAGATGTGTGAGGGAAAACAAAACAAACAACAAAGAGAATAAAAATAAAAACACTGAAGTTACCAACTGCTGAGGAGGAAATGGACCCCATAGAAACACTAATCCTTTGATGTTAAAGTCGTAGCCACTTTGGTAAGTTAGGTACAGAGTTTCTGAAATAGCTGAACATGGTTGTCATCTGATGTGGAATGGAGATCCTCAGTATTTCTTAAGTGATGTGAACTCTCATCTACAGAAAACCTGCATGGGAATATTGTTCTTTCTTTATGCATTGCAGCTTCTATTTATTTTTTTTTTAAAGAAGAGACATAGATAAACAAACTGCATGATTTTTTTATCCAGTGAAATTTTCTCTGTTGATTGAAAGAAAGGGCTACAAACTCATGTAAATATTTGGAAGATTTTAATGTTCATGCCTCAGCAAAATAGGGTTGTCTAAAAAAGAAACTGTAGGACAACCAGTCCCCAGGAACCTCCACCCATCATGGCAGGGAAGATTCCTGCAGGCAGGCTACCCAACCAAAACCCCACATCTGGACCCTGTAATCTACAAGACCCACACCCTACCCCAAACCTACCCATCCCCCTCGAACACCAGTGGCTTCCTGAGACACAGAGTCCTCCAGCTCTGATTGGACCAAGAGAACTCATTGGACCAAAAGCAGCTTCCTGAGACACAGAATCTGCAAGCTCCAAGTAGAGCAAGAGCTAAGATTGGACCCAGAGTGACCCCTGAGACACAGACACAGTAAGCACAGATTAGACCAAGAGCGACTCCCTCGGACACAGGCACCTCTTGTACCTATTGGAGGAAGAGATGGGTAGTGCCAGTGCAAAAATACATACAACAAATATAAAGAACAATACGGCATAACCAGAACCTAGCAGTTCTACAACAGCAAGAACTGGACATCACAAATTAGAAGAAGCAGAAGAAATCAACCTTAAAAATAACTTTATGAAGATAATAGAGGACTTTAAAGAGAAATAAAATCTCTTGAAATGAAAAAAAAATTGAGGAAAATGCAAACAAAAAATTGGACAAAATCAATAAATCCCTTAAAGAAAGCCAAGAAAACCATGAAAAAATAATTAAACAGGTGAAGGAAACAGTTCAAGACCTGAAAATTGAAATAGAAACAATGAAGAAGACACAACTACTTTCCCACTTGTCATTCTTAATAAGAATCAAATTAATTATTAATTAATAATATAAATAATTAATTGATATTTGTAGTAGAATATTATTTTAAGGTGTGTTACATTTGTTTATGTTACCTTTGTTTAACTCTGTGAAGCTGTGTTACTGTGCCTGTCTAAAACACCTGTGGTCTAATAAAGATTTGAATGGCCAATAGAAAGGCAAGAGATAGGCTAGATGGGGCTGGCAGGCAGAGAGAATATATAGAGGAAGAAATCTGGGAGGCGGTAGAAAAAAAAAAAAAGAAGACACAAACTGAGGGAATGCTGGATATAGAAAATCTGAGTAAATTAACAGGAACTACAGATGCAAGTATAACCAACAGAATACAAGAGATGGCAGAGAGAATATCTGGCATAGCGGATAAAATAGAGGAAATAGTTTTGTCAGTCAAAGAAAACACCAAAGCAAAGAAAGTCATAGCACAAAATGTCCACGAAATCTGGGACACCATGAAAAGGCCAAACCTAAGAATAATAGAGTTAGAAGAAGCAGAAGAATATCAAATCAAAGGCACAGAAAATGTATTCAACAAAATCATGGAAGAAAACTTTCCCAACTTAAAGAAGGAAATTCCTATGGAGACACAAGAAGCTTATAGAACACCAAATAGACTAGACCCTCAAAAAAGTCCACTTGTCACATAATAACTAAACCACGAAACATACAGAATAAAGAAAGAATATTAAGAGCAGCAAAAGATAAAGGCCAAGTGACTTATAAAGGCAGACCCATCAGAATAACACCTGACTTCTCAATGGAGATTCTGAAAGCCAGAAGGTCCTGGACATATGTAATGCAAAGGCTAAGAGACCATGGATGTCAGCCCAGACTACTATACTCAGCAAAACTTTCAATTACCATAGACGGAGTGAATAAGACATACCAAGACAAAACCAGATATAAACAACACCTACCCACAAATCCAGTCCTACAGTAAACACTAGAAGGAAAACTCCAACTTTAGGAAGTCAGAAGCACCCCTGAAAACACAGGTAGTAGATAACCCCACAGCAGCAAATCCCAAAGAAGGGGAATACACACACACTACCACCAAAAGATAACAGGAATTAACAATCACTGGTCATTAATATCCCTTAATATCAATGGACTCAAATGGCCTATACAGAAGACATGGACTAACAGTAGATACAAAAACAGGACACATCCTTTTGCTGCATACAAGAATCACAACTCAATGTCAAAGACAGACACTGCCTCAGAGTAAAAGACTGGGAAAAGACTTCCCAATCAAATGGACTCAAGAAGCACACTGGTGTAGCTATTCTAATATCTAACAAATAGACTTTAAACCAAAATCAGTCAAAAGAGATCAGGAAGGACATTACATATCCATCACAGGAAAAATTCACCAAGATGATGTCTCAATTTTGAACATTTATGCCCCAAATACAAGTGAACCTGCATATGTGAAAGAAACATTATTAAAGCTTAAATCACACATCAAACACCACACATTAATAGTGAGAGACTTCAACACCCCACTCTCACCACTGGACACATCTGCCAGAGGGAAACTTAACAGAGAAATAAGGAATGTAACAGATGTCATGACTCAAATGGACTTAATAGGTATCTATAGAACATTCTACTCTAACAAAAAAGAATATATCTTCTCAGCACCCCAATGAACTGTCTCTAAAATCGACCACATACTCGGTCAAAAAGCAGATCTCTACAGATACAAAACAATTGGAATAACCTTCTGTATTTTACTGGACCACCATGGCTTAAAGTTAGATTTCAACAACAAAAATTACAGAAACCCTACAATCACATGGAAACTGAATAATGCTCAACTGAATCACCAATGTATCAAGGAAGAAATAAGAAAGAAATTAAAGACTTCCTAGAATTCAATGAAAATGAATGTACAACATACCAAAATTTATGGGACACTATGAAAGCAGTGCTAAGGGAAAAATTCGTAGCACTAAATGCCTGCATAAAGAAGTTGGAGAAATCTCACACTAGTGACTTAACAGTATACCTGAAAGCTCTAGAACAAAAAGAAGTAAACTCATCCAGGATGAATAGATGCCAGGAAATAATCAAATTGAGAGCTGAAATCAATAAAATAGAAACAAAGAGAACAATAAAAAGAACCAATGAAACAAAGAATTGGTTTTTTGAGAAAATACAGAAGATAGACAAGCCCTTATCCAAACTAACCAAAAGGCAAATTAACGAAATGAGAAATATAAAGGTAGACATAATTACAGACAATGAGGAAATACAGAGAATCATCAGGTCATACTTCAAAAAAGAAAATGTACATTTTATAATTCTGCTGATTTGACATTCTGTAAGGACAAAACTATAGAAACAGAGACAAGTTCAGAGCTTTAGAAAGGGAAAACAATGTATATTTGAAACCAACTGAGTACTTGGTTGCAACAACTCTGAATGGTGCAACCACTCTGTAAAAAGACCTGGCAATACCCCGTGTTATGACTCTGTTAACACATAAGCAACTGTATGTCATAAAGAATGATCCCAGTTGTGCACAACCAGAAGAAACACTTAAAATTTCCAGGAATTCTGGATGAAATTCTGGCAGGTATAACATAAGTTGTTACAAATTTATAAATAATCCTTTCAACTCACACATTAATGTGCTGATTTAAGTGACAGTGGAATTGTACAGAGATTGTGAATTTCAAGCAAAAATATTGGATGATAATCTTAAAGTATTCCCTGAAACAAGTATGGGTTACTCATTGCATGAGAACTGAACTTATATTTTGGAGTTTAATATTGAAGTACTGAATGACACTATCTTATCATTAAAATGGGAGTTTAAGCAAGGTTAGAATAATCAATGAGTTCACTAATTACTATTGCTAATATCTATTGTACCTGGTGTTTCACCTGGTACAGACAAGAATATATAAAATTCTGTGTAGATATCTTTCTTTGAGTATGGTATTATTCACACTTGTCTGCATATTCTCTAAAGTGAAAAGGCAAGTTCAGTCATTCCTGTAGCATTGAGCACATACAACTTTGAGATCCTGTTTTCTAATATCACTTTGAAATAAAAGACATCAGAGATCCATCAAGAAAGTCTTGCGTCTACAAGACAGATAACAAATATATACAATTAATCTTTGCAGTTTAAGAAAGTGTCATTAAATAAATGGACATGTCATAGAATACTTCAGTCTACTGAATGGCCTCTTATTGACAAATGTTGCAATGATTTGAGGAGAAATAATTAATAAGTAATCTAGTCCTTATGGAAATAAAGAAATGAATATTTCCTTCTATATATCAAATGAAGTATTCATGAATACATATTGATTAATAAATAATTAACAACTGGACAAGCCAGTCATTTCTACAGAATAACTAAAGAATTCTTTTAGACACATTCCTCTCAGATAGTCAGCACACAACCGTGTCTCCTTCCCACTCCCGTGATATGAAAATAATGGATCTTTTCAAAGACTAAGACAGCAACGGTGTGTTGATACGGGTATTCTTCTCATGGAATAGTGAAAAACACAAGTGTGTCAGTCAGGTGATCAACTTAACTTCAGCACTCAAAGCCCATGACATCATACTCTTTCTGTGATAAAATACAATGTTACTTTAATTCTGTGGTGTTCCTCCCAAGAATACATTAGTCCAGTGTATTCATTAGGAAATTGTCAACCATAATTAAACTTATTAATTAAAAATAAAATTATCAGATAAATATAACTGAAGACATTCTATGAAACACATAGCCACTCCTCCTAGAACTACTTAGGCTATGACAAACAATCATGATGTAAGGTGTCATGAGGGTGAAATGGTGTATGTTATCCCAATGGGATACTGGAATACCCAAAAGACATTTGAATTAAGTATCAACTTCGGTAAAATTGCAGAGCATTATTCAGTCATTAATTCTGAAAAAATATAAAAGATTAATGGTGGTTAATCATGGACAATGATTAAATCAAGTTATTACTAAGAAATTGGATTGCATATATGGGGATGATATTCTCTCATAATTTTTCTATCAAATTTTAATTTTAATTGTGTAAAATATTTAAGAAAAGTACTAACTAACTACGTGCTTTGAAGCAGTCATTTTCGAAACCATACACGAAGCACGTCATGTTGGTTAAATTGATGAAAGAAGTGCAGTAGGGCTGGGGGGGGGGGGCTCAGTGTGTACAGTGCTGGATATGCAATCGGGAAAACCTGAGTTCAGATCCTCAGCAATCACATCAAAAATTGGGTGTTTTAGTCTACTCTTGTAACTTCAGAACCAGACAGTGAGGTACAGGGATCCTCTGGGCAACCAGGCTAGCCAATTTGTCAGTTCTATATTCAGCTGTGTCCCAGATTCAACAAATTAAGTGTAGAGAGTTGGATGAAGAAAATAACCTTGACATCTGTCCTTCACAGGCACATATATGTGTGTTCACATATTAACACACTCATACCCCCCCCCACACACACACAGGGTCAGGGTTAGAAACAAATATATACAAATAAAAGGAAGTTCTGTTTGTGCACACTTAATTTATGCAGGTGAAGTTGGACTAAATGAAATTTAGACCTTTAAATAAATTTATTGGAGAGTAAAAACTGTAAAGGATATGTGAACTTCAAGTTTGAATGTAAGGGAATTATTAAAGTAAGGATGAGCTGAAATTAACCAAGAACAAAGATACATTAAAAGAATCAAGAAATAAATACCAAAGACATTTATATTAAAGCAATATTAATGAATATAGTACTTACCAAAATTTATGAACTATTAAGATTGAGCACAAAGGAGAAATTTGGATATACAATATTGAGAAAAGAAAAAGTGATTCAGCGTGTCTTATGGATATTAAAAGATAAAGATAATGACAACAATTTAAACAAGTTAGTCACAGTAACAGAAGCCTTTAATTCCAGCACTCAGGAGGCTGAGATAGACAGATCTCTGTGAATGCATGGTCGGCCTAGTCTACATAATGAGTTCCAAGACAGCCAGAACTACAGAGGAAGACTAGATTCAAAAACAAATAAACAAAAACTGTATTGAAAAGTTGGCTCAGCTCATGAGAATCTGTTTCTCTTGAAGAAGATTTGGATTCAGTTACCTGAACACACATGCTGGCTCACAATCATCTGTAACTCCAGTCTCAGGGGATCTAATATCCACATCTGACTTTCACAGACACCAGGTATACACTTGGTACACATACATGCATGTAAACAAAACACTAATACATATAAAATCATAAATAATAAATCTTTAAAAGTAAAAATAATTTGTACAAATAAATGTTTTAAAAAATATCAAATGGGTAGTTTGAGAAATAAATTAGTACTAGCCACTACTTTAAAAAAAAAAGAAAAGAAACTCAAAAGAATCCTAATAGACATAAAAATATGACTCTGTGTGTGTGTGTGTGTGTGTGTATGTGTGTGTGTGTGTATTTGTGTGTTTGTGTGCACACTGTTTTAAACCAGGGTTTTGTGAGTGCTATGAAAGCATTTTATCAGTGAGATATATTAACATTGTAAGATACAGAAAATTAATGTAAAACATTTCAACATTACTTAACAATAAATATTACTAACCAACTAAAGTAAACAAGAATTCTCTGACACTAATATATAGTAGCTGATATTAGGCACAGGAATTTAAAGCAAATTATGACAACTTTATGAGAACATGAAAAATAAATGGGTTTGTATCATTGAATTTTAAGTTTGTACTATAAATTGTATCATTAGAAGGATCCCAAAAGACTAAGCACATATTTAAACAAATAGTTTTTTTTTCCCAAAAATAATACAGTTAAGTTAAGGACACCTATCATAGACCATCAACTGCAGCACCTACTATGCATTGTGCAAAGAGAATCAGGCTAATTTTGTTTCAAAAATGTTATTTTTTAAATGCCCTATGCATAATTATCAATATTTAATATTGGAATATAATGTCAAACAGTACAAATTCTCAAAGTTGACTTCAATGGTCTTTATATAAGCTTACAGAGTCTTTTGGGTTCTTCTCATTTCATTATATGGAAATGTGTAAATTAGACTTGTAGATTTTTTTTTCAGAGAAAACAAATAGAGGAGAAAAGTCATCTGTGTCAGTGTCTCAAACACTGAGTTTCCCGCTGTCCAGGGATCTAAACCAGCATGGGCTGAGCAAGGTCTACCTGAGCAGAACCACAGCCCTAAGTGTCAACAAACTGCCAACTCATAAGGCTGGAGGGAAAACATGGACACTGTTTTATTTGGACAATTGGTGTGCTTTATAATCCTCCACTATGAATTTATAGAAAACATAGAACATGATGACCAGATAAGAACAACCCAGAACATGATGAAGAGACAAGTAGAACAAAAGCTCTAAAACTCTGAGAGAAAAAGAAAAGGATCAATGTGAGTTAGACAATATGCTAACAATATGAACTGGAAGATAAAAGGCATTAATGTAAAGCTTCACAGTGACCCCTTCGCAGTACCATGGGGATATGAATGAGACAGAGAAGCTAGTTATGGAATAGTAAGGGTGGCACAGAGGATTAAGGACCATTGACACATTTTTAAAACAAACAAACACAAATTAGAAGACTTCATTAAATTGGACTAATTATGAACATTTATTAGAAAGCAATGAGCACAAATGCTATGAGTAGGTGACATAATGACTGCCATATTAAAAGATAAAATGGACATTTCAGCAGAATAAATAGCTGGGAGAAGTTCCAATGCTCCTATGTGCTTTTGAGTTGCAACAACACTGAACTTTAAGAAAAGATCATTTTCAATAAGCATGGAAGAACAAAGTGTATTACCCTTGCTAATCACTTTGCAAAATAGTAGATAATCCATTTGGGGTCAGTCAATTAATACAATTGCAAATATAAATATGGGAAGTCAAATAATATATTTAACATTTTAAAATGAGAACCCTATTTACATAAGAATAGTACATAAAATGCAATTTCAGGCAAGCTATTGTTTCTTTGTGACTTATACAACTTTCAAAGTTTTCCTATCTATAGTATCATATAGATAAGAAAATATACTAATATATGCAAAATTGAGATAACCTAACTAAAAACAGGATGTGTACATGGAGATACATTCACAGAAGTTCTCAGTCAATTAAAATATATCTTCCTTAATTCTTTAGGGAAAATATAAATTGTAGACAGATATTGTATCATCATAAGCATGGCCAATTGAGGAAACACCAAGAGCAACTGTTGGTTAGAACTTGGCAGAAGAAATAGAATTCCCGCATTACTTTCGCAAGCCTGAGTTCAAAGATGGCTCTTTGAAGGGATCTGCAGAAAATCATGACTTATTTCTGGTCTGTCTAACTTGTGTGATAAAGCTCTTGCCTGAGGACAATTTGACTCATTTTCCCTATTTGTCAAAACCCTTGTGTCCTATCATTCTCCCCAAACTTAACAGTAATCACTGGATAATACTTAAATATCATTAAAAATGGTTTTCCTTCATTCCATTGCCTCAGATTTTGTAGTAGTAATAATATTGCATTCTATAAACTAAAACAAAAAAATATGAGTTAGACAGGCAGCCATTTCTCACCAGGTGTCTCTCAACATTAACATTTCATCAAACTGTAGAAGGAAAAGGAGTATTTATACCAGACAATTTTCAGTAATTTGTCCAGTATCCACAGAGGCTTCCCTGGTTTCTGTATGACTTCTCTGCTCTCTGTGCAGTCACCTTGCTCTAACTCACTTTCAGTGGCTGCTCACAGTCCATGCAATCCATCTTCGGAACAAGATGAGCCTCGAAGAGCTGGGTCACAGCTAACACGGCATGCATGCTAATGAATAGAGTGCATCTTCCCTCCTCACTGACACTGATCTCGTCTGACTCTGTGGTGTAAAGTCTGATGCACAGATTACTGATGAGCCTGATCTGGAAAGGGTTGGATCCTTGTGGCAAGTTCAACTACCAGTCACAAAGGGGGACTGCAGCCCCACAGCTCGGAAGGCCTGGATGCTGAAAAACAATTTGTGTGTTTTTCTGAAGTCAGAGCTTTATTCCAGAGATAGTCGCTCACCACATTACGCTAATGCACATTTTACCTATTTATTTAAATCCACCTAAGTCACATGACACTTAAAGAGCAGATATTTGTTTGTGGTATGATTTTATCATTTTGAAGGTGAGTCCATTTTTAAGAAAGTTTCTAACTTATTCATTTACAAGATATAGCTGGGCTGAATTCTTCTTTATCACTGTTCATTTTAATGGAATTCCACTATCGCCTATTTCCTATTGAGTTGGAAAAGAATAGTCCTTTGTTATGATAAAATGCTCTTGATTCTGTGTAGAAAAGAAGAGTGCAGAACTAAGGCATGGCAATTTACCTTAACAACACAGATGAGCCCATAACTACTCCCCTATTAGGGCCGTTGTTTTTCTCTCTTAAAAGTCCACCTCCAAGGTTTGAGTATTTCAGAGTTGTCTCCAAACAAAATGTGTTTCTTTTTATAAAACTTCACTTATGTCAGTTGAACTGTTATTCTGGGTAAGGAAATGGAGAGAGAAAAGTCATTTCTATTTTCCCCCAAAGGCATTTTATTCATGAGGAGAGTCTAAATGGCAAAATCCGATTTCTTCTATAAGTTTCTTCACAAGGATAAATGTTATTCTCTTTATAAGACATAGCATATGATCCTGAAAGTGCTGGATAATTTAGTCTCAGATTTAAATGACCACTGAATTATATTGTGTTTTCTTTCCCATTTAAATCATTTCCCAAACATCTCTTCTGTAAAGCAAATTAGCTATTGAACCATACAATAAATTTAATTGTGATTTCTACATATTATGTAATACTAAAATAAAATAAATTGTAATAGATTTCAATTAATTTAGAAAAGTAAAGCTTGTGATTATGTTTATAAGTTCATAAATAGGTCTATATATCCATACATGGGAATAAAATGTACATGTATGTATATTGTAGTAAGTGTAGAAAGGAGGAAATGGATAGAATTATTCTTATGTATTGATTAAAAGAATATAGAATAGTTTTATATGGTCACAATCAGAATCATACATGCTCACACACATTAAAGGTTCCAAATAACTATATATATATATATATATATATATATATATATATATATATATATAGTATTTATTTTTATATGTGGTAGTTTGCGTATATAAAAATCTGTTTTCTGGACTGCTAAAAAATATAGATGACAAATTACTGCTACTGAAATCTCCATACCTTGTGAATTATTCTTGTGAATTTATAGTTATTGAGCCAATTTTTACATTATGAAACACACAAACCTCTTCTTCTATGTTTCTGACATAGCATGCTCTTGACAAATCTTCCAGTCACTTTTTCAAATATTAGGCATATTTCTTTCTGAATGAAGTTTCCTAGCATTTCTTTCCTTAGAAGATTCCTTTTGGCCACAACAATCGACAATCCTCTTCCTCCTTGAAATGCTAGTGTCATGTTCCAGGCAAGGCAGAAATCAGCAAGCTGAAGGCCCTTACTGATGATTGACTTCAGCCCTGGCTGTAGTTCTGGGAACATACTCATGGAGCGTATGCAAACACAGTGCTCTCACTTCAGATTGAAGCAAAGTATGATAATTGTCCCTCCTTAGGATTTAAAGCTCCATGTAAAAGGAGAACTGTAGAATAGACACACAACAGGAAGATGGAGGAATTGGATTTTGGATGAAACCCATCAAGGGAGTATTAGTTACTTCTGATAAAACATGGTTGATTTTACAATTTCACTCACAATTCTCTCCTAATTATTTTAACCTGCTCTTTTCTCTGATTTTCAGTCAAAACAATGAGATCTGAATTACATTTGACCTTCAATACAGTTATTGTTTTTTGAACTGTCAGGAAGACTATGATTTTGACAGAAATTAAAGTAATTTTTCAAAATCTGAAGTGTCTCCTGTTATTTTGTGGTGAATGCTGTCTGTCTTATGCACTGCACTGTGTGTTTCTAATCTAATTCACTCACTGGAGGAAGTAAGGAGAAGGAAGACACTGTAAACATTGAAGACCAAGGATATGTCTTACCAGAGGATCTGGGAGGCATTCCATTGAAATATAACTGTCCATCTAGAAATATAAAGCCCTACTAATTTCTGTGACTGTAAGAACTGAAACTCAGTGTGGCTAACACAAGCTGAGGAGTCTAGCTTTAGAGTCAAACACAAGCAAACTAATAAGTCAGTTCTTTCTTATCTCTTATCATGCCAACTTTACTAACACAGTCTTTCAGTACTTTTCCATAATCCCATAGGATTATAATAATCCCATAATCCCATAGGGTAGAGGAAATTGGCTCAAACCAGTTGCCAAAGCATGCACAAAACATACTTCTTTATGAGCCAATGTGGAGTCTACCCGAGGGCCTAGCAACACATGCTGTCAGAGTTCCTGATCTCTGTTAGATTTCCTGATCTCTGCCAGAGTTCCTGATCATGCCCAGCCAATCAGGGAGGACCCATCAATGCCAACAGATTGGGACACAACTTGGGTGCTGGGAGGAGGGTATATAAGACCTTCCCCATTATTGAATAAATGAGTTTGCTGTTTGCCTTCAACTGACTCCCAGTCTCTGTGTCATTGATATTGTGCCTTCTCTCCCCTCCCCCAAGGGAGCAATTAAGATCCTGCAAAAGATAAACATTGAGCAAAACTTCTGAAACAGAACAACTCTGAATGTCATTATATCAATAGATAACATCACCTTTACAGCCACCTATGGAACAAAGATTGATAAATAACATTTCTAATAGTGAGAAGATATGTCTTATAAGGTTATAAAAGTGACTGGGAACACATGGGTGTATAGGTATATTGAAATTTTATACATACATACATGCATGCATGTATACACACAGAGAGATAGAGATAAAGATAGATAGACAGACAGACAGACAGACAGATAGATAGATGATAGATAGATAGATAGATAGATAGATAGATAGATAGATAGATAGATAAAAAGAGAGAGACTTGAAAACTTACTGAATACATTAGAACAAAGAAGTACAATATTCTCAGTGGACTCAATAAAGAAGACATAAAGCATCATGATAGTGACAGTCTCACCAATTTGTAATCAAAATGACCTCAGTGTACATCAAGGGATGATAGACAGGGACCTCTGGTCTGTCCTTTAGGCTTTAACTAAGCTCCGTGCAAATGTCATCACCAACACGGTCTCCTAAAATTGACTGTTCATCTATCAATCTATCCAGTTCACTTGGTCATGTCCTTTCTCTCCATGTTGTTGTGATCTTGTACCACACTTCTATGTCTCTACACTTCGACAGCCCTATGGGGCTACAATTGCCTAAGTCTCAAGGCCTCTCTTTACCATGTGCTTGTAACCTGGCTCTATGAGCCTCCAATAGCTCTCTCTAACTTGGTTCTTAATACTTATGTAGATACCTACAGTAGTTTGCTTTGTGTCTGTTGTCACTGCTATCTGTATCTCTAGATGAAACGCTCTGCTATTCTACTTTGATCATTTTGTAGCTGTACTGTAATATATAGGTAGATAGATACATGGTTGGTTGATAATAGATATTGATTTTCACAGAGATAATTATCACATAAATGCAATGTGTGATCTCAGAGTGAGCAATTAAGATCTAAATAAAGAATCTGTGTTTTACAACTCTCAACTGTAAAGGGACATTGGAACTACTTGGGAAATTATAGCTAACTAAATCAATATAGTTTGTGGATTATTATTTTCAATAAATTCTGGAATTGTGAAAAAACTTTAATGTGTCCTTCTGTTTTTCTTACAGTATGATCATGAATCCCAGCATTTAAATCTCTCTTGTCTTTCATTGAGATGAGTTGAATTCACCATTTTTCTTATTTCATAAGTTTTACATAAAGTGTAGCTTGTGCAAGATTTATGTGTACCTGACTGTATAATCATTTCTTGACAGTTACCATACAGAGAAAGGATCTGTTTTTGTTATCTCCTCTCCCTCCCAATCTCTGTCAACATTTATCCCCTCCCTTTCCTCCTTCTTCTTGTTTTATAACAGTGTATAGGACATTATGTGATAACAAATTCAACCTGCCCTTTCAGTTAATAAGCAAATGTGAAAGATAAATTCCAGCAGTTATCTTGTAAATTTGTACACTGTGAAGATGTGTCACTTATTTTGGTTTAATAAAGAGCTGAACGGCCAATAGCTAGACAGGATTTCCAGAGACAGAGGATCCTGGGAAGAAGAAGGGTGGAATTGCAAAGTGTCATCAACAAGACAGAGAGGAAATAGCATGGGCTTTTCGAAGTAAAGGTAACTGAGCCATGTAAAATAACAGATTAAAACATATGGTTAATTTAAGTTGTAAGAGCTAATTAGTAATAAGGCTAAGCTACAGCCTGGGCTTTCATAATTAATAAGTCTCCCTGTGGCTATTTGAGAGCTGGCGGGCAGGACAAAAAAAGTCCCACTACAAATGGTGTCCAATGTCTGGCCACATATATCCACATAAGACTTGAGAAAGCTTTAAAAAATAAAGGTTCTTTAAACACAAAATCAAAGCTAAACACAGCTTCGTAGTCTTGTGTCTCTCGTGCTGGCCTCAGTGCAGAGACATGTCTCTTGGCACCTGCCTGCATGCATGAACCAGTTTATATGAGATAAGCCACATGGCAGGTTTAACGTTTTGCTCATGCAGACAGAAAAGGTTATAGATATGCATTAAAGCAGGTTTAGATGAAAAAAAAAAACTTTAAACAGGCTACAGTGTGTTTAAAAATGTTTCTGTGGGCTTAAGAATAAAAAGAAAAAAGGTATAGACCATCACAGAAAAAATAGTTTAAAAATAGTCTTTTAAGAGAGAAGTAAAGTAATATAAAAAGAATAAGCCATGTAAGGATGGAAAACACACAGGGATATTGGATCCTATATGGTTTGTTTTTAACTTTGAATTTTTTAAATGCTGAAAAAAACATTTAGCTGATGTGAAATAAATAGCTGATGAAAGACATTGAATTATAGAAACTAATAAATTAAACCAACCTATATATTTTTAAAATGTCTTGACTTCAAAATGGAAATCAGAAAATGTGTTGTATTGGGGGAGACATTGGATTTCTTCCAGATTAATAGATATCAGATCTAACCAGGTGTCTTGGCTACAGACATGGGGGAGGAAGCAAAAAAAGACTACAGGACAGATGACATGTAAGCTGATCCCTTGACATAGGAACAGCTCTGAGATGAGATGAGACATGATAAATCTTGTTGGCTACAGAGTCCTCATGACTTATTAGTACATGCTAGCCTTTCATATGGAATGCATAGAGATTTACATTATAGTATGATTATGCAGTCCAAGCTAGCTTATAAAATTGATAGATGCCTTTTACCAGCTCAAACATAAAACAAACAAACAAATCTTTAACTGACATTTGCACCCTGTACATTCTACACTTGTGTTAATGCAGATATGTATGTTACCTTTGAAAGTTTCTGTGTTTTCAGAACAAGGGAACCAAATACAAGTGAAAATGGTGGTCCAGGTAATCCAGCCTCCCAGAGTACCTCTGTAACAGCTTCAAGGCTGATAGCTGAGATGGTCCAGCCTCATAGACTACTCCATCCAGCACTTCAGATAAACCTTGCACTTTCCCATTGCACAGAGACTGGACAACAAATAATACAGCCAACTCTCCAAGGACTTGACCATTATTCAAATTTTCTCAGGATCTCCCAAAGTTTCCAGCACCTCCAGACAACAGAAACAGTCTAGAGAACATGATGACCACATTACCAAGAGGTAGGGTATATGGCTTTTTGTCATTCAGTGGGTTATAGATGTTTGTCATCATTTAGGGTGGTTAGTTACAAGTTGTTATTGGTCATGGTCAAGAAAAAAAAAAGCTAAAAAAAGGAGTTAGATTCAGGGATCTCTTTCTAAAGGAAAAAAAGAGGGATATCGTATAAAAATAATGAGATACAAGGGTGGATTGTTGAGTCTACCTTTAAACAAGCACTAGTTTCAAATATTTTGCATTGGTATAGATTTTTGTATACTGATACAAATAGGGTTATTTTTGTTTACTGTATGTATGATTCTATTCTTGTTTAAGGTATTGTACCAATGTAGCTCATTTAAAAAGATAATGTAAAACTTTAGTTTTTGAAAGCTATTTAGGATTACAAATACAGGTTAATAGTCATCTATAATTATCAAACTATAATTATCATGTTAGGTATTTCTTCACAGTCATACAGAGACATATTTTAGATAGATAGATGATCTCCAAACACTTTAAAGGCCTACAGAATATGGCATTTAAAAATTTTTGATAGCATGAGGATTTTCAAGACAGTGAAACATGTCTGCTCCTGGCAGCACCAATTTACTTCAAAAAAAGATGAGGGGCATCAAAGTACCTCCATTGGAGTATGGGTATTTGGGAGCTGGTAGGCAGGATGAAAAAAATCTGACTACATTTACCCACAATCATTAACTGTGATAACCTCAGGTTAGTGTTCTTCTGGATGCAATTTTGAAGCTTTGCTTCACCAAATCTGGGCTTCCCTTGTGACTTGACTCTTCTTATGAAATATGACAGGAGTCTTCTGTATCTGCTCTGAGAAGAGGCCTCAAGAGATACCTATAGTTACTCTAGAACATGGCATCACCATTGCAAATGATACAGTATTATATTGAAAGATGAGACAGTATTTGGAAGAAAGGATATTTTTCTCTCTCTTGGCTTCCTGGGCTGCTTACTAGAGATAGGAAGCAAAAAAATGAGAATGACTAAGGCAGCCAACTACTTTTTCCAAAGGTGAACAAACTATTGTTTGTAATATAATGGGCTATCTTTAAAAATACATAATACATTTTTTAAGTATTTTTGAGCATAAGCATGCTTTTTATGGTGCACCTGTGGAGCTCAGAGGACAGCTTTTGGGAGTCAGTTTTTCTCCTTTCTCCCTGTAGATTTCAGCAATCAAACTCAGAACATGAGGAGATATGGAAAACATAGTACCCATTAAGCTATCTCATCAGCATGGAATAAATAACTTAAGTCTAAGCCTAAGATGATTTTCCCATTGGAAATTGCATAATCTTGGGATTTGATAATGCTATCACATAGAGACTTTTAATGTTTGATACTGGTTTCAAAAATTCCTATGATTAAAAAGAGAGATGCATGCATTTCTATTATATATTGCATCAGTGGTTAATATTGAAAGTGTGTATTTGTGTACCTACGCATTTTTCCAAAGGAAAATGAAAGAAATGTTTATTTAGATAATACAGTTTACTGGAGAGGTAATAGTCATATTATACTGGTGCAAAGGACTAGGCTATTGCTTCTCTGAAAACAAAGACATTCCCATTCTCACCAGACAGATGAAATGTGGGCACTGGAACTGTGGCAGTATGCTTAGGGAGTTTCAAAATGCCCTGGTGGAAACTGTGGTTAAATTTTGAAATCAGTTATCTTCCTGAGGTCATTCTATTGCAGAACTATATGGATTGTCTCGGTATAATAAAGCTGACACTGAGTATGTACTCTCAGACATAAGTTCTAATTGGAAGAAACAAAGTGATTGAGGAAAAGGACAAATGAATTGGCTGTTACAGACTCAGACTGCCCACTGAGAGGAAGAAGAACAGGTATGACATTGGAGGGATGTCTGTGATTTGATCATAGTTTTTATTTTTTTCTCAGGTTTCCATGAGCTTTATCTTGAAAGACACAGTTTGGTGACTAACTAGTTTTATTTTTGTTGCTGTTTGATTTTTGGCTTCTTTATTTTTGTTTTTAGCTGTTGACCTTTTGCCTGTTTGGTTTTTACTGTATTTATTTCTCTGTTTTGATTCATTTTTATAGTAATAAAGGGACAAATGATAGGCACTTTGGATACCTTATTAATAATGGAGGAAGAAACCTGGTGAACAGGGTTGGGAAATCCCATCCTTTGTTATCGCCAACCTTGTCCTTACTACAGCTTTATTCCTTTCAAGATTTTTCCCTCTTCAATTTTAAAAAGTACAGAAAGAGATAGACTTAATCTGTGCTCCACAGGTAATTCTTACTTGCCAACATAGCTTAAATCTTTTGATAGCTGATCTATTGATGACATCCATTAGTGTCATGTGTTCAATTAAGGATAGGTTGAAAAACATGATGAACACCAGCTTGACTTTGAAGTGGCACCACTATCTGAGTAATACAGTCTCTGCCTCTAAAATTATCTGAGACTTTCCCATTGAGATTTTGGCTTGTGTTCCTGCAGACAATGGATAATGACTTTCACACCACAGTATAATTCAATGATGAATATGTTATCCATGGGGAACACAAGACATAATTAACAGCTCAGGAAGACATCTGGCCCTTTGGGGGACTCTCAAGGCAATACCATCACAACTGGCCTTTTCTGTGGTAGAACATGATGTGTCTTATCTGTGTTGCCACTGGGCACCATGTTGATGTCCATGATTTCTTCTGCTACCAAGGATCATGTGGGTGTTCATGGTCTTTGTTGCCACCTGAGACCATATTGATGTGTGTGGTCTATGCCGCCACTGGAAGACATGCTGAGGTCTGTGTTCCATGCTGCCTCCAGGAACTACATAGAAGTCCATGCATCTGCCTGTTGTTATGGGCAAGAAAGCTTCTTTGACAATGATATTTGTAACTGCAGACTCATAATTCAGAATAAGAGATATTAAAGGCTTCTATGAAAGCCTCTCACAACCCACACACACAACCAAAAAAAATCAAAAAAATGAAACAGTCCAGAGGGTATTGAAGAGAGTCCTTTGTGAGAAAGATGCTAAAGTGTAACTCTTCACAATTGATGGCTAGGGATTTGGGGGACTCAGTTATCTCTAAGGGATTGGCCACTGGGAGTTTGACCATGCTACAACGAATATATGGGCAACAAAATTTGGACTTGATGTATTTGGGAGGTATAAGCATGGGAGGGTCACCTTGGAAAAAATGAGGAGCATAATCAGGGTGCATTTTATGAAATTCATAAATAATCAATAGGGATTATGTTGGGGAAAAACATAAAGGAAAGGAAAACACAGACAAAAAGAAAAACAAGAGAACATGGGGCAGAGACTGTTCATGATTCCCATGCTTCTAAAAGGCATTTTTCTGCAATTAGAGAAGATTGTGGCATTAAGGCAGCTAAAATCTGTTTATCTTTAACTTATGTGGATAAACAGAACAATGATAAAATATTACTTTAATGATTTAGCAATCCATACCTCACAAAACAATGGCCTTCTACAACTGTAGCATCTAGGCAAACCTCAATAAACTTATCCTTAGACACTATTTCCACCAAAATTTGGAATAGTATTAGGAAGAATAGAAACCATATTTAGGATTGATATGCTTGAAATCATTGAGTTCTTACCTTTAAATTATTGTGGATATGCTGTGGGATGTTCTGTATGACAAATATGTTAATAAAGCACTGATTGGCCAGTAGCCTGACAGGAAGTATAGGTGGGACTAAGAGAGAGGAGAATTGAGGAGGAAGGAAGGATAAAGAGACTGCCTGGAGCTGCCGCCAGGACAAGGAAGATGTAAAGTACCGGTAAGCCACGAGCCACGTGGCAAAGTAAAGATTAATAGAAATGGGCTAAATATAAGAATAAGAGCTAGACAATGATAGGCCTGAGCTAATGGCCAAGCAGTTTAAATAATGTAAGCGTCTGTGTGTTTATTTTATACGTGGGTTCTGGGACTGGCAGGACTTGGGAGCTGGCAGGACTTGGGGGCTGGAGAGAAATTCTCCAGCAACATGGATACAAAAATTAAATTTGAATGATATGACATAAACACACAAAGCAATAGTATGATATATTAATTATATATTATCTTTAGTAAGTATAAATATGGACTTTATGATTTTGTGACATATTATACCAGGCCTTGCAAATTTTGTTCCCAAGAAAGTTTTCATAGAATCATATATTAAATATTTGATATGGTATTCTTGACAAATAAGTAACATACTGTTTCCAGTGAATTCCTCCATTATAAAATCTATATTTGGAAAAATATTTTCATTTAATATAAGATATAGTCTTATTCTATTTGTAAAATTATGACATAACAAGAAAGGAAGATTATATCTAAATTGAATAAAATATAAAATTGCAATTGAGTCAAATGATTTTGTATATTATTTCTGTGTATAATCAAAAAATATATTTTAAGTAATTATGACCTCAGGGTTAATTTTTACACACTTGGCACATGAAGTGTAGAATAGCAATCTCTGTAGTGTCTTTGTATTGTAATTGATGCTATCCTGGCTGCATTTAATACAAACTCAGTTTTATTTCAAAAGATACTTAAACTGAAAACAATATTAGTAAGAAATGATATTAATTGTTATTAATAAAATGTTTTCTTATTGATAACTTATATAGAAAGCATGGAAGATATGAATTTTATGTGTACTATATTTTGACAAGTAGATTTACATATGGTAAATTTATTGGAAATGTTAAAAAATAAAATGTTCTTAATTCTCATACTCCTGGCATAAGAAGATGTTATATAATAAGGGAGGTCAACAATTACAAGTTGTAACATAAAGCCTTAACCAGGTGTGAGGTCCTCAGGAACATTCTTTGTACCAGGGCAAATTTTTGAAAACCTAGAATTATGATTAAATTTTCCTTATATATGTTTTTGTTCATATTTTTTACTTTATTTTGTTGTTTGGGGGAGAGAGATTAGAAAGCAGGGACAGGGAAAACAAACAGGACACATTTGGAATGGTTACAGATGGGGGATGAATCTAGCAGGAGTGAGGGACAAGGTGAATATGATTAAAATACGTTGTACAAAATGATCAAAGAACTAATACAATGAGAAAAGTAATAAACAAAAAGCAATTAAATAAAAAGTACGAAGGCTGAGCTAAGTCTAGCAGTGCAAGCTGGTAGGTCCCAGTTTTGATTGGTTATAGCAGAAGGATTTTAGGTTCATGGGCAACACAGGAATGTTAGTGAAGACCCTGATACCTCAACCCATAACAAAGAAGTACAATCTAGTTTAGTTGAGTGTTAACTAGTTTACATACAATACAATCAGGTAAGAATTTTGAAGACTAAACTATTTAGAGAAATTCTCAGATGTTTCATACGCTAGCCAAGGACTTTAAAATATTTAACTTCAGATCTCTGTTTACAACTGCTAAGTGAATACGCCATACACAGTATAAATTGGAATGAATTCACTAATGTAACATAATCCATTTGAGCATAGACTCCTAGAATTACATGAAATAAAACTGACGTTAGAAATATCTTCTTTTTGTATTTTTTAATGTGTTCTATTTAAGAAAATTCTGGATGGTTTTGCAAAAATCCCAGTAACTGTGATGAAACTGATGTATGCCAATTATCCCGAGAGACAATTGCTATTGTTGGATAACCAGGCAACCACAGAAAGGAAGTTCCTCATGTTTTTTTTTTACTCTTCCTTTAAAACAAACTGTATAAAATTATCTTTGCAAGAAATCCATTTTATATACGCTCTGCAGCATCACTTCTGGAAATCATTTTCTACTATTAGGCAGGGAAATTTGCTGGCTACAGAAGTTAAAAATATGTAAGTGACCCTTTGTTGATATTGTCACAATAAAACAATGAGGACACAATGTTAAACCCTGGTGTAGCAGCTTTATACACTGACTACTGTTTACAAAGCATTCAACTTAGAACCAAAAATTATTATCAAATGAATGAGTAAAAAAATCATAAGTACTTTGAACAAGAATTAAATGATATTATTGATTACTGAAGTATTTAATTTATGGTATTAAATCACTTATAAAGTGATTTTTAGGCAAATGTTAATGCTGTCTTTATTCACAATCAATAAAATTATGAAAACAATTCCAGCATCCTAATTAATGAATGAACAAACAACTTCTTTTAAGTGTGGTTTGCATACTCAGTGAGACTCTGAGGGGGAAAATGGACTTTTCTTTGCAAGAAGTGGCCAATGGAGACAGCTTCTTGGTTAGGAATAAGAGATCATGTCCAGTTCCCACGCTCAGTACTGGGACTCCATCTAACTTGAAACTGTGGAAGTCATGTGAATGCTGCCACAGTCTCTGTGAGTTCCTATGTACATTAGTCTTACTGTGTCTGGAAGACACTGTTTCCTTGGTGTCAACCATCTACTCTAGGTCTGACAATCTTCCTGCCTCCTCTTCCACATGGACTGCTGATCTTGGAGAGGAGGGGTTTGTTGAAGATATAACAATTAGCAGTGAATGTCCCTGTGGCCAGCAGTAGATGGACAACAGAGACAAGCTCGACTGAATTTTTTTTTTTTGCATAAGTTTTTTTTTTTTTTTCCAGCTTACTCACTAAAAGAAGAGAGAAGGACAGCATGTAATTGGGTACATGGGGAAGTAGGTAGATTGGGAGTTGGGTACATGGGGAATTGGGGAGGATTTTGGAGGAGATCACGGAAGAGCAACAATGATTAGAATGCATTGTATTAATTTCAACTACAAAATAAACAAAAAACAAAAAAATCAAAACTCCAAACAAACAAACAAACAAAAAAAGGAAAAACATAATCAAGGACCAATTCCAAAAATGAAAAAAATAGACAATTTGAACACAGTATAGTCTTATACAGTATCAGAAGAAAAAGAAAACACCACCCCCCAAGGGAAAAAAAAAACAACTGAATTATGATACAAAACAGCAGAAATGGCTGCACAGGTACTTCATCAGATAAAGGAAATCTTCCTGCCCTACTTGGCACATATTTACTGAATAGATCCAGGTAGTTTATTCCAGAAAACAGATGAATGATACCAGAGCTGGACATTGAAAGGACATGGGGAACTTCTTGGCTCAGTTGGCTTGGTCAAGTTGGATTGTGAGGATACACATCCCTACAGCTGAGTCAAGCTTCATAGACTGAACTGTTGACAAAATAAATCTTTATTGATTTGAAAAGTACTCACTAAGTTGTATATTTCAACATAGTTTGTAATATTAAAATCAAGGTAAATGGAAAATAATCCTTGGAAATATTTTCCATTTCCTTGCAATATGATTGCAAGATTATATAATAAAAGATTATGATTTATTTGCAATTCAAAATTACTTATTTGTGACTAGAGCAATTGTATTTTCTGTAGATAATTAGAAGTTATTTTTGTCTTCAGATGCATGAGAGGCCATAGAAACAATAACAATGGGAAGCAAAAGCTTTGTATATCTGTCCTCATTTGCTACTCTTATAAAATTGTCAACTTTACAATGTGATTATTATAAATACTAAATTAAAATTGTTGTTTATATATACATTAATTAAATGACAATTTGTAAAAATTAATAAGACAATTCACTTCATTTCTCAATAACAACTATTAAATTCCACTGTTGCTAGAGTTTTCCTGCCTGGCCCACGGTCAGGATAAATCTCTTTCACCTGCCAGTCCCACAGCCGCTCAGACCCAACCAAGTAAGCACAGAGACTTATATTGCTTACAAACTGTATGGCCGTGGCAGGCTTCTTGCTAACTGTTCTTATAGCTTAAATTAATCCATTTCTATAAATCTATACCTTGCCACATGTCTTGTGGCTTACCGGCATCTTCACATGCTGTTTGTCATGGTGGCGGCTGGCAGTGTCTCTGGCTCAGCCTTCCACTTCCCAGAATTCTCTTCTCCTTGTCCCGCCTATACTTCTTCCTGCCTGACCACTGGCCAATCAGTGTTTTATTTATTGACCAATAAGCAACATGTTTGACATACAGACCATCCCACAGCACTTCCCCTTTTCTTTTTTTTTCAAAAAGGAAGGTTTTCACATTAACATAGTAAAATTACATATAATTTGGGAATTTGGGCGTAGCTTCTCTTACTACTTCCTGCTGGAGGGGGGCACTGTATCTTATGGGGACACAAAGAAAATTTTAGGATTATGGAGTAGTCCATGAGGCTGTATTGTCTGAGCCAGTTGCCTTCAACTGTTCTGGATGTTGGATCATCTGGGCCATGGTGTCATCAGAGACCTTTCAGGGGGTCTTGGCTGGTCAAACCTGATATATCTTAATCTGGAATAAATCCATAGCCTCTGGCTTTCTGTGGAAACAAAAGCAGAGCTTCTTTTCCAAAGCAACATATCCTTACATCCAAATTTTGAAGTCAAGGTACCTTTAAAATATACATTTTGGCATAACTCAACAGCTTTTGCAATCAAATGTTTTTCTTCAGTTACGAATATCAAAGAGAACATAATCCAGATTCTCTGTGTGGTAGCCATCTTTACGTGGCTTATTTTTTATATTACCTTGAGCCTGTTACTTTAAACTGCAGCATTCTAAGACTGAAAGGCACTATGGCTGCTGGCTCCGCCCACCTCAGCTTCCCAACTTGGCGGTGATATGTTTACCACCAGCTCTGGGAGCCTTCGTGGGTCTATGCTTCTATCAAAGCAGTGTTTAGCCCAGAAACCTCTTTTTTTTTTTTTTTTGTACTAGCAAAGGCTTAATGTGCCACTTGCAGAGGCCTCATTCCCGCCATTCCAGCTTTGGTCTGGAAGTTCCAACCCCCATTGAGGCTTCCGTAACTATCACGCCTACAAGGCAGGGCCAAGGGAGGGCCTGAAGACCTGAGACCGGGATGCGCTCTCTTGTTTCCTGGACCTGGACGCTAGAGGTAGACCGAGGAAAGTTCTCCAGAGAACACCGCCGGACTGCGCTGCGTCTCTTCCAGAACCCATCATCTACCTATCCCTTCATTTGTGAGTTACGCCTTTAAATAAATCTCCTTTTAACTACGTGGAGTGGCCTTAATATTTACACCAATATTCCACATGCAGGTTTGTTTGGGAAATGTCTCTCCAATACAATAATTAAAGAAGATATCATGAGCTTGGATGGAAGACAAGGGAGGAATTGGAGAAGCTAGAGTTATATAGATTGAGTGCTTATGTATAAAGATCTCCAAAATGGTTTTTCAAAAAATGCTTACACTGTTATCTATTTCCTATTCTAAAGATATTTGTACTTTTTCAAATTAGCATATGGCTATGGTATATAATGAATACAAGTTAATTATTTGTTAAATGTTGTTAAAACATAAACAAAAGGTTACCTTAGGGAAAACATTGCAAGACTTCACTAAACTCTAAATGAACACTATTTAAAAGTAGTTGGAAAGGGGAAAATGAATCACAAATAATGAGATTAGATCACAAGTACAAGTTATTATATCTAATATTTTAGGTATCATTTTAGAGAAAAAAACTTCTATGATCTCTGGTAGTCTTAGTGCAATTCTGAATGTTGAACTGTGGAGGAATTTTTCTTAAGTAAGAATACATTATAGACAAACAGAAAATGAAAAGACTAAATCTTTCACTTATGTTCCATGAATTTCATTTTCTCTGAATAATTTTTATAAAAATATGATTCAAAATTTTTCATTAGGTAGCTATGTTTCTTGAAACTCTACCAGATGCCAAGCTCTAGTGAGTATGAAAGACAAGGACACTGCACTCTATTATCTGGAATAATTGTGAGCCATATCAAAAGGTTGAAATCTTTTGAGTTAAGGTGCTCTGAGCAGCTCTTGGTTTAGAGTTAAACAATTCTCTTTGGTAAAAATGTCCCTCTCTACTACTATAGTTCAAAGGTCCAGGGGATATCTTTCTCCTGGTGTTTAGTTACACATAGGAAGGCTGTTCCCTAAAACACTGGATCCTGTTGACACTGTATTATTGAAGACAGAGAGAGACTAAATCCATATGGTTTCTGCAATATGTTCAGCCTCACTGCTGAGGCATGTTTTCACAACACCTCATATTCGAGATGCAAATCAAACTCACCAGATGTTTTTGTTCATCAGTAAATTGGTACACAAGTGTAGAATGTGTGATATTCAGAACTCAAAGGGATATTTTGCTTTGTTCCTAGTGCCATAAATGGCAGTGGTACAATTTCTGATTTGAAAGTGTGACTCCCAGGTGTTCATTTCTAACAGACCATTTACTAAAACGCTTGCTAGTTTTTATGGGTACTGGAAACCTGCTTATCTCTCCAAATCTGCACATCTTAGTAGTCATGTCAACTCAGCAGTAATTTCGTCAATTCAGTGATGTAAGAATGATGAAGACACTTGAGTGGATGGAGTAATATGTCTTCCATATAAGGTTCTCACAGTCAAATACCTATGTAGAAACTAAGCATATTGTGGGGGACTAGGCCCCTCTTTTATCACCAGGGTATTCTTGAACAGGGAGAAGTGGGAAATATTTAGTTAGAAAGAAATACCTAGACAATGAGAAGAAAGACAGAAACACAGGATAGCCTTGGGAGGGCCTGGGTCAAAATTTAACATCCCAGAACTTTATTAAAGGGCTTTTTATAACAATGCCAAGGGGCAAGGCAAAAGACCCCTCCCTTGCTAGATACAGCCAAGTGCAGAGTCTTCCAAATACCTGGTACCCAGGCCTGTGGCCAAATCATCTTCTTATGCTGTCCTGCTAGGTAAAGCCACTAGGAAACCTTGGTGGGCTCCAACAGCATATAATTTACTCAAAACTATATAAATATGGCATAAGCTTTGGCTCCCTTTTTGACATTGATTGAAAAGAACAATTTTCCATAAGGTGGCATAGAAACACTGTAGGTTATATTAATCTAAAGAAGACATCATAATTGGCAATAAGCTGAAGCTAGAGCTACTGCTTTACTATGTTAATAGTAGTCTATGTCTATTGCCTTATTGCACTGTAGGCCATTTTCTTTGTGATGGAATAGTCTAGTGAAATAACTAGAGAATAGGATGGACATTCTTTTGTGAATCTGTTAAAACTTGAATAATGCTACTAATCTATCCCTCCTTCAAGAAAATAATGTCATTTTGCCAACTATGGAATGATATTTTTGTCCTCTCTGTAAACACATTTGTTCCACAGTGAGGGGCTCAAATATAGAATGTGACATAGTAGTTCATTCTAAGAACTATGATTTTGAGGACTGTTAATATGGCTATTGTATGGTTGTGTCATTTGCAAGCCACAGGTAGCTTATGAAATTAGTGCTTGAAACATCATTACAAGGTTTAAATGAAGCCCCATCAGAATGCTTCAGACCCTGGTTTATTGTGAACTCAGAACGTACCAGAAGACACTCGCTCAGGTCAGCATATCACAGAAGTATTTGCACATCTATACTTACTCAGTTGTTGAGAAGAAAGGAATTCTGACATTTTCTGGAAAGTAGAAGCTAAGGAGATTTTAAGGCTAAGCAAAATCAGACACACTCAATACATTATTTCTATTTTCTGTTATTCTGCCGAAATATCTAACAGAAGCAAGTTCAGAAAGGAAGTCTATTTTGTTTCAGAATTTGAGATTACAGTCCATCATGAAATAAATATGCTTGTCAAATTGCATCTGCAATCAGGAAATAAGGGAAGATAAATGTGGGTGCTCAGCATACTTCCCTCTTTAAATGAAGTCCAAGATGCCAGTCCAGAGAATAGAGATGCTCACATTTATGGCTGCCTTCCCAATTCATTGAACCTAGTGTAGGAATTCCCTTGCAGTCACATTCAGATTCCCTCTTCCTATGTAATATTAGAATCTATTAAGATGACCGTATTGGCTATCACACTCAGAATGGTATCATCACCTATTTTTTCCATATGTAAAATCCACATAAATTTCTGAATATATATGACTTAAATGCAAAAGGTGAAATATGGAAAAGGAGGAAGAGGCATAAAGAAGGAGAGGAGGAGAGAATCAGAGAGGGTGATTAAAGATGTGTTACTTGAAAACAGTACAGGGACTGTTTGAAGGGCGATAGAGGATTAGAAAGAGGAACAAAAAAGAATATGGAAAATTATACAATGAACAGAAAATGAATCATGAGCACAGAAAAAGAAGACAACATATTATTTTAAAGTGCATATAACATATCACGGAACATGGAAAACTGACAATGGTGAAAATATTTGCTGCCCCTTTGGTAGCAGCTTTCAGGAATACAATATATTGCTGGCTGTAGTAGATACTCTGAACAGTAGTAGCTCTCTTGAGTTTGTGTTCCTTTATGACTGCCCCATCTACTGGCCTTATCTCCCCTGTGCATCTTGTACACTTCAGCACTGCTACCCCATAGTGGGCCCTGGGATCCCCCTACCCTGGGTTTTCACCTTAACTTCTATAGAAACCCACTATGACCAGAGTGCTTCCATGAGGCTCCTGCCCCTTCCAGAACTCTTCCATAGATGGTCTTCAAAGCACCAACAAGGGAAAACACTCTACAATCAAATAGTATGAGATCCTTGGAATCTGTGGATGATTTTTACTATTTAATTAGTGTGTTGAACTCTTTGACAATTTACACAAATTTAGTAACTACAAAATTACTATATGGTCCCCTGGTAGGGATTACTACAAGGAGGATAATAAACAGTGCAAAGTCAGGTCTCTGATTCCCAACTAAGGTTGAATTACCTAATATTATTTCAGTGAGTTCAGTCTTGTTCAGACCACCCACTTAACAGAAAAATGCAGCAAACAAACAAATAAGAAATGGAATAGAGATTAATGGACCAGAAAATTTGAAAAGCAGGAAGGAGAAAAATTAAAACTGACACACTTACAGTTTAATATCAGTGATTAGTGTTTATTTATAGCACACTAATATATAAAAATATCATGTTTAATCTTAACAAATTTGTTACCAATAATTAACAATTTTTATTAAAAAAAAGTATTGTTTAGCTGTTTGGACAATTAATCACTTGGGTAATTTGCCAAGTACATTTGTGAAAATTCTGTTATTTTCTGATTATAATTTTTACTCAATAAAATTGGCTTTAGATTTTCCTTATTTTCCATACCCCAACCTGTTGTTTGGACATGAGTTATGAAACATTTTAGATATTACAGGCTACTAGGAAACTTAATTTTTTTATTAAGAAATTTTCTATTCATTTTACATACCAACCAAAAAATCCCCCACCTCCTTCCTCCCACCCCCAGCCTTCCTCCCAAACACACCCCCATTCCCACCTCCTCCAAGGCAAGGTCTCCCATGGGGCGTAAGCAGAGCCTGGTACATTCAGTTGAGGCAGGTCCAAGCCCTTCCCTGCTGCACCAAGTGTGAGCAAGGTGTCCCACCATAGGCACTGGGCTCCAAAAAGCCTGTTCATGCACCAGGGACACATCCTGATTCCACTGCCTGGGGTCCCCCTAAACAGTTCAAGCTGAACAACTGTCTGGCCTATCCAGAGGGCCTAGTCCAGTCCCATGAGGGCTCCATATCTATTGGTCCACAGTTCATGAGTTCCCACTAGTTTGGCTAGTTGTCTCCGTACGTTTTCCCATCACGATCTCGATGTTCCTTGCTCATAAAAGCCCTCTTCTCTCATTGATTGGACTACTGGAGCTCGGGCAGATTCCTGGCTGTGGATCTCTACATCTGCTTCCTTCAGTTACTGGATGAAGGCTCTATGATGACAGTTAGGGTATTCACTAATCTGATTACCAGAGTGGGCCAGTTCAGGCACCCTTTCAACTACTGTTAGGAGTGTAAAGTGGGGACATCCTTGCGGATTCCTCGGAACTTCCCTAGTACCCTGTTTATCCCTATTCCCATTATGTCTTCATTTCTCATGGTGTCTCTTTCCTTGCTCTCCCACACTGTCCCTGTTCCAGCTCGAAACTCCTGTTTCCCTATGTTCTCATCCCCCATCCCTTGTCCTCCATTACTCCCCTTCACCCCCAGTTTGCTCATGTGGATCTCATCTATTTCTCCTTCGCTGGGTGATCTATGTGCCCCTCTTAGGGTCTTCCTTGTTAGCTACCTTCTCTGGAGTTGTAGGTTATAGTCTGGTTATCCTTTGTTTTACACCTAGTATCCACTTATGAGTACATACCAAGTTTGTCCTTCTGAATCTGGGTTACTTCACTCAGGATGATGTTTTCTAGTTCCAACCATTTGCCTGCAAAGTTCATGATATCATCGGTTTTTGTGACTGAATAGTACACCATTGCATATACGTGCCACATTCTGTTTATCCCTTCTTTGGTTGAGGGGTATATAGGTTGTTTCCAGGTTCTGACTATTACGAATAATGCTGCTATGAGCATACTTGATGATGTGTCCTTGTGGTGTGATTGAGCATTTCTTGGGCATATGACTAAGAGTGGCATCTCTGATTCTTGAGGTAGATTTATTCTCAGTTTTCTGAGAAACCAGCATACTGATTTCCAAAGTGGCTGTACAAGTTTGCACTCCCACCAACAGTGGATGAGTGTTCACTTTGCTCCATATCCTCTCCAACATAAGCTGTCTTCAGTGTTTTTGATCTTAGCCATTCTGACAGGTATAAGATGGTATCTCAGAGTTGTTTTGATTTTCATTCCCTAACGACTAAGGATATTGAGCAATTTTTTAAATGTCTTTCAGCTGTTTGAGATTCTTCTGTTGAGAATTCTCTGTTTAGGTCTGTAGCCCATATTTTAATTAGATTGTTCAGTATTTTAATGTCTAGTTTCTTGAGTTCTTTATATATTTTGGAGATCATCCATTTGTTAGATGTGGGGTTGGTGAAACTCTTTTCCCATTCTGTAGGCTGTTTTTTTGTCTTATTGACCGTGTCCTTTGCGCTACAAAAGCTTCTCAGTTTCATGAGGTCCCATACATTAACTGTTGCTCTCAGTGTCTGTGCTACTGGTGTTACGTTTAGGAAGTGGTCTCCTGTGCCAATGCGGTCAAGAGTACTTCCTACTTCCTCTCCTAGCAGGTTCAGAGTAACTGGATTTATGTTGGGGTCTTTGATCCACTTGGACTTGAGTTTAGTGCATGGTGACAGATATGGATCTATTTGCAATATTCTGCATGTTCACATCCAGTTATGACAGCACCATTTGTTGAAGATGCTTTCTTTTTTCCATTGTCGAGTTTTGGCTTCTTTCTCAAAAAAACAGATGTTCATAGGTGCTGTATTTAATGTCAGGGTCTTCAATTCAATTACATTGGTCCACATGTCAGTTTTTATGCCAGTACCAAGCTGTTTTTGTTCTTATAGCTCTATAGCAGAGCTTGAACTCAGGGATTGTGATGCCTCTGAAGGTTGCTTTATTGTACAGGATTGTTTTAGCTATCCTGGTTTTTTTGTTGTTGTTGTTGTTTTTTGTTTTTCCACATGAAGTTGAGTGTTGTTCTTTCCAGGTATGTGAAGAATTGTGTTGGGATTTTGATGGGGATTGCACTGAATCTGTAGATTGCTTTTGGTAAGATTGCCATTTTTACTATGTTAATCCTACCTATCCATGAGTATGAGTGATTGTTCTGTTTTCGGAAATCTTTGATTTCTTTCTTCAAAGACTGAAAGTTCTCGTCATACAGGTCTTTCACTTGCTTAGAGTTAGCCCAAGGTATTTTATGCTATTTGTGGCTATTGTAGAGGGTGATGTTTCTTTGATTTCTTTCTCAGTCCATTTACCATTTGTATATAAGAGGGCTACTGATTTTTTTTTTTTAGTTAATCTTGTATCTTGCCACATTACTGAAGGAGTTTATCAGCTGTAGGAGTTCCCTGGTAGAATTTTTGGGGTCACTTATGTATACTATCATAGCATCTGCAAATAATGAGTTTGAATTCTTCCTTTCTAATTTGTATCACCCTGATCTCATTTTGTTTTCTTATAGCCTTAGCTAGAACTTCAAGTACTATATTGAATAATTGTGGGGAGAGTGGGCAGCTGTGTCTTGTTCCTGATTTTAGTGGAATCACTTTGAGTTTTTCTACATTTAATTTGATGTTGGCTGTCAGCTTGCTGTAAATTGCCTTTATTATGTTTAAGTATGTTTCTTGTATTCCTGATCTTTCTAGGACTTTTATCATGAAGGGGTGATGGATTTTGTCAAAGGTTTTTTCAGCACCTAATGAGATGATCATGTGTTTTTTTTTCTTTCAGTTTATTTATATGGTGTATTACATTGACAGACTTTTATATGTTGTACCATACTTGAATCCCTGGGATGAAGCCTACTTGGTCATGGTGGACAATTTTTGATGTGTTCTTGGATTCAATTTGCCCAGTGTTTTATTGAGTATTTTTGCATCAATGTTCATGGGGGAGATTGTTCTGTAACTTTCTTTCCTTTTTGCATCTTTGTGTGGTTGGGTATCAGGGTAACAGTCACCTCATAAAAAGAGTTTGGTAATGTTCCTTCTGTTTCTGTTGTATAGAACAATTTGAAGAGATTGGCATTAGCTCTTCTTTGAAAATCTGGTAGAATTCTCTGTAGCATGAATCTTAAAAGGTCTTATTAATAAAAACAACCCCGAAGCCAGGTATTGGGTTAAAGCTGGAAGATTAGAGAAGCAGAACAAGCCACAGCTTCCTCCCCTCGCCAATTCTTCAGCTGATGCTGTTTCCTCAGACTGGAAGCCTCTGTGTCCTCACCCAAATGGATCTCAGCTGACTGCTGCTAAAAGCTTAAAAGCTTAACCAGCACTAGTTCCTGGACCTCATGCCTTATATACCTCTCTGTTTTCTGCCATCACTTCCTGGGATTAAAGGTTCACTTTCTGGGATTAAAGGCATGAGTCACCATACCTGGCTGTTTCCAGTGTGACTTTAAGCTCACAGAGATCCAGATGGATCTCTGCCTCTGGAACGCTAGGATTAAGGGTGTGAGTGTCACCATTTTCTGACCTCTATGTCTGTCTATTGGCTGTTCTGTTCTCTGACCCCAGATAAGCTTATTAGGGTGCACAATATATTGGGGAACACATTATCACCACATTTCACCTTTTTTGTCTGAAATTAAAAAAGCTTATTACTAATACAAGAAAAACTATATCCAATAAGTATATACAATATATATATAGTCAAGAATTACATTAACAATGTCCAGTCCATTAACATTTGACAAATTCAGATAAAAATTTTTTATTACTTATCTTATTTAAAACAAGTAGTTCCTTTTAAAAAGTAGATTCAATAATCTCCCTTTTTATCTTATCATATCCATATTCTATCTTTTTTTCTTTTCATAATGGATTCAGTAATCTACCTTTTGTCATTTTTATAGCTTCCCCTTTTTCTTTTTAGAGTAGATTCAATGATCTACCCATTTATCCTATCATTTCTTTATCTTTTTTCTCAGAGTAGATTCAATGATCTACCTCAAATCTATATTCTCTTTTTTCTTTTTTAAACAAAAACTCTGAATCTAATCTCCTCGTTCTTTTTTTTCCTGACCTTTAACAATTAACAGCTTGTAACCAACCATCATAAACAATGACAATATCCATAACTCATTAAACAACCAAAAACCTCCCATCCCACCTCTTGGGAATGTGGGCGTCATTTTCTTAAAATTACTTCCTGCTTTCTGGGGGTGAAGGCATCATTAGGGAATCTTGAAAAGAAAATTTTTGGCTTAATTGTCAAGTTCTGTATCATTTGTCCAGTCGCTGCCTAATGAGAAAGTGCAGGGCTTGTTTCAAGTCCTTGTTCAAGTAGGTCTTATTAATAAAAAGCCAGGTATTGGGTTAAAGCTAGAAGATCAGAGAAGCAGAACAAGCCACAGCTTCCTCACCTCGCCAATTCCTCAGGTTGAAGTTTTCCTTCTAGTGCTTTCTGTAGGGCTGGATTTGTCTATAGGTATTGTTCAAATCTGGTTTTATTGTGGAATATTTTGTTTATCCATTTACGGTGATTGAGAGTTTTGCTGTGTATAATAGTCTGGGTTGGCATCCATGGTCTCTTAATGTCTGCATAACGTGTGTCCAGGACGTTCTGGCTTTCAGAGTCTCCATCAAGAAGTCAGGTATTATTCTGATGGGTCTGCCTTTATATGTTACTTGATCTTTTTCCTTTTCAGCTATTAATATTTTTTCTTCATTCTGTATGTTTAGTGGTTTGATTATTATGTGGTAAGGGGACTTTTTTTTGGATCCAGTCTATTTGGTGTTCTATAAGCTTCTTGTATCTTCATAGGCATTTCCTTCTTTAGATTGGGAAAGTTTTCTTCTATGCTGTTGTTGAATATATTTTCTGTGCCTTTGAGTTGGTATTCTTCTCCTTCTATCCCTATTATTCTCAGGTTTGGTCTTTTCGTGGTGTCCCAAATTTCCTGGACATTTTGGGTCATGATTTTGTTGGCTTTAGTGTTTTCTTTGACTGTTGAACCTATTTCTTCTATTGTATCTTCAATGCCAGAGAATCTCTTTTCCATTTCTTGCATTCTGTTAGTTATGCTTGCATCTGTAGTTCCTGTTTGTTTATTCAGATTTTTCCATTTCCAGCATTCCCTCAGTTTGTGTCTTCTTTGTTGTCTCGATTTCGATTTTCAAATCTTGTGTTTCCTTCACCTGTTTTGTTGCTTTTTCTTGGCTTTCTTTAAGGGATTTATTTATTTCTTCCGATTTTTGTTTGTCTTTTCCTCAATTCTTTAAGGGAATTTTTCATTTCCCCTTTAAAGACCTCTATCATCTTCTTAAAGTCATTTTTAAGCTTGATTCCTTCTGATTCTTCTGCATGGGGATGTTCAGGTCTTACTGATGTATAACCACTAGGTTTTGATGGTGCCATATTGGTCTTTTTGTTGTTGCCTATATTTTTGCATTGGCTTCCTCCCATCTCTTCCTCTACTTGGTGCAAGTGGTGTCTGTGTCTGAGGGTGCCTGTCTTCGTCAGATCAATACTCTTATTCCAATGGTTGCTCTTGGTCTAATCGGTGGTCTTGGTCCAATTGGTGCTGAAGGACTCTGTGTCTCAGGGAGCAATTCTTAGTCCAATCAGTGCTGGCAAGCTCTGTCTCAGGGAGCAGCTGCAGTCTTGGAGGGTGGGTGGATTTTGGGGAGGTGGGGCTTGTGGGTTCCAGGGTCTGGTGTGGGGGTGGTATTCTAACCTGTTTGCAGGATACCTGTCTCCTGGCCTGAAATTGGGACTGCAATGCGTGGTGTTGTAGGGGCACAGGGTCGTACCCCTGGGCCCAAACCTAGAGGCTGGAGTGTTTAGCTATGAGAACAAAGACTTACCTCTTAGTCCATTTGGTGCTGGCAAGCTCTGCCTCAGGGAACAGCTGCAGTATTGGAGGGTAGGTGAGTTTGGGGGAGGTAGGGCTTTTGGTTTTCAGGGTCTGGTGGGGAGTGGTGGTATTCTGACTTGTCTACAGTAGACCTGTCTGATGGTCTGAAACTGGGACTGCAATGAGTGGGGGTGTGGTGGCACAGGGTTGTACCCCTGGACTCAAAGCCTAGAGGTTGGTATACCTGGAAAGTTTCTCCGATCCTACCAAGCTCCCACAGACCTGTGGCCTGCTTATAAAATATTCACTCAGAAGCTTATATTAATTATAACTGCTCAGCCATTATCTCAGGCTTACTACTGACTAGCTCTTATACTTAAATTAACCCATAATTATCTTATCTATGTTTAGCCACATGACTTGGTACTTTTTCTCAGTTCTGCCTTGTCATCTTGCTTCCTCTGTGTCTGGAGGGTGACTCCTGACTCAGCCCTTCCTCTTCCCAGAATTCTCCTTGTCTGCTTACCCCACCTGTACTTCCTGCCTGGCTACTGGCCAATCAGCATTTAATTTATGAGCAACACATATTCACAGCATACAAAAGGACATCCTACAGCAGGTGGGTGTGTTCAGTGCTGGCAGTGCCTCAGGAAGCAGATGTCTGTTTACTTTCCTCAATGTTTTTGTCATTGTGTATTTATCCTCAATTTTAGTTACTAGGTAGTCTTGTTTATAAACTTGTTCACTTTGCTTCACAGTGACCATTGTAGACTTTCAAATTCACTCGATACTACTTTGGATATTTTCATTCTAGGCTTTATGAAAATGATTGTTAGAGAAATTCATTGCTTTATTTCACCACTGGAATTGCTAGCAGGCTTCTAATCACTATTTCTTTTATAGACATCTCCACTTCCCATTTGTGAATATATGAGTTAAATTCTCTTTGCATGTATATGATACAAATCAAAAATCTTTAAGAACTCTTTTACATCAACAAAGATTTTTAACACAAAAAGAAAAGGCAGTGTCTTCTTCTAAGAAAATGTTTCAAGGATTAGCTATTCTTGGGGGAAGGGCAAAGACATATCACAACTTCCTTGCAACTTCAAATCATGTTCTTGTTTGTGTTGTTATTTGATATTAAATAACTTTCCAGAAATTCAACACTTCCATGTTCTCATAAAAATCTCAGCGTTCTTTGTGGATGAACACAAATTGCTTCCGGGCTATTCATAGCTGCTTCCTTCATTAGTACAAATAATTGGTAGCTAAATTCCACATTATAGAATTAATTAACACCAAGCCTTTCAGAACACTGTACAGTTTTCTGAGTAAACTGAAAATGCTTTGTAATTCAGTCAATTTATTCTTTTATAAAGTGGGGATCTAGAAATAAATATATGCATCAACTCAAAAACATAAAAACATAATATTTGAAACAAATTTTTAACTAAAATTAGATCCAAGTAAATGTGTGTTGATAGTATATTAGGTAAGAAACAGAAATTAGCAGATAATTAGTATTCTAACTTTTTATTTTGAACACAAAGTCTAGTTCTTTGTGAATATATTAGCTAGGATTTTTTAATATCAATCTGAAATAATTATTAGATTTCAATGTGTTTAAATTTTACACACATATATTATAATAATATTTTCTGAAGCTCTGAATATACATGGGTGTTTGTATAAACATATGTAAATGCATGTTTCAAATGTGATATCAGCATTTTTAAATGTATCTGCACTCTGTTCATGTCTCCTCCCTGTAAGAAACATGCATTTGTTTGGCATTGTTGTCCCTGTTCTAGGCAGATGACTGGTTTTATTGCAATTAGTGAATAGATGAGCATGAAGTTTCATCTATACAAGATCTTCTTCCCATAATGCAGTGGTTTGAATGAAAATGGCCCCCATAGACCCTTAGGAGTGGCACTATTAGGGGATCTGGCCTTGTTGGAGAAGGCGTGGCCTTGTTGGAGAAGGCGTGGCCTTGTTGGAGAAAGTGTGGATTTATTGGAGGAAGTTTGTCAATGGGAGTGTGCTTTGGGATTTTAGAAGTTCAAGCCAGGACCAGTGTCTCTCTCTTCCTGCTGCTTGCCACTCCAGATGTAGAACTTTTGGCTCCTGCTCGAGTAACATGTATGACTCTATGCCACCATGCTTCCAGCCATGATGATGATGAATTAAACCTCTGAACCTGTAAGCCAGATCTAATTAAATGTTTTTCTTTATAAGAGTAGCCATGGTCATGGTATCTCATCACAGCAATAGAAATCCTAACAAAGACACATAGAATCTCCTATAATTCAATAAATAGTTTTCTACAACTAAAATAATTGTTAATCTAATTTCAGGGATATATGCTTTCCAACATTAGAATGCTCATAGTTTTATTCAAAATGTTATACCTATGACAAAAAGATATATATGCTAGCTTCCTTTAGCAAAATATCTTTAGTTTTGAGCAATTTGGATGTGTAAGAATACTAACTTGTAAAGACAGAGAGCAATTAAAGATAAAGTACATGGTATGGAACAGAGACATATTCTGACCTCACCTGTTGTCATAACATTTATCTTGGCTATATTCTTAAGAGCATAGATTGTAATTAACTTATTTTGATGTGTTGGCATGAAAACATGGATATTATTTAGCAGTATATTTTTACTTAATAGCAGGATATCTTTGTATATATCTGTAGTATTTAATATACACGCTATATTTCCTTTGCCATTGTTCAAAGACTAAATTCCCAAACCCAAAGAAAATAATTATTTAAAATTATATATTATCAGTGACATCACACTATAATTTCAATGAGTTGAGTTTGTTACATAATTTGCACATGTACATGTGGTCCTGTTTAAGTGTACTGTAAACAAATATATATTTCTGATCATTGCTTATAAGTCTGTCTGTGCATAAGTACACTTAAGGATACTAGAAAAATGTATATACCTTTCCTACTTGAAGTTGGACAGGATACTATTATGTAGTCTTAAATATCACCTGACACATACATTTTAAATGATCTTGACTTTCATTTAAATGGTGTATTCCAAACTGGAAATTATTTTTTCTATAATGAATAAAAGACTCTTAATTGTAAAATCCAATCTGCTCTCTAATTAAAGATTCCATAAGATAACAAAGCTGTTCTTAGCCATTTCCGTTTTTAAAGATAATAATCCAATAATCTATTTAAATAAATAAGCATCTGAAGAAAATACTTCAGATATGTCTGTTTTCATTTACAGGTACATTATTCTTTTCCTAGATGTCTGGTTTCCTAAAAATGAGCAACTTACATCAATAACAACAACAACAAAATCATACAATGTTATAGTCCATATGCAGGGAAAGCTCACTACAGCCAAAGGAGATATTCCATTTAGAGATTAGAGTACTGCATTTAGAAACACAGCAATTTAGTGTAATATATTCCATGAATATGTAATTTTCACCAGGTCAGCCTCTTCTTTTTTTTTATTCTCTCCACATTGCTCAAATGAGCTCTTTGCTTTCTGTTTTGCATCAAAGACAAATTACTTCTTTTCTAAACTCAGGAACAGAAGAAATATAATGAAACTCAATGTCATTTAGCCAGGCACCAGATAGTAATGACAGGTCACTCCAACAAGGTTTAAAAGTTTTTCAGAGCAGATAAATCACACCCATCTTGTCCTATTTTTGGTTTGGAATCACATGGCAAGTTATGAAATTACAAAGAAGTATTAACCAGATTACTTTTATGAACATCTAGGGAGGTAATTCTTAAACTTATTTTGGTACATTGCCCAGTTATGTGGGGAAATGGTGAACTATTAAAATACGGTAGTAGTTGATTTTCATAAATTAGCATGTTAAAAGAGTATATTCTAGGTCACTGAGATTTTGAATTTAGGGCTTTATTAAGAATTCTCCCGTCTTTTATAGCATTGCCAGACAGACCTTTTATACTACATACTCACTGTAAATATGTTTGGAAATTGCAAATACCTTCTGATTTGTCCCTTGCTACCTTTGCTGGAGTTTTCCCTGATCTTTTAATTGAGGTGATCTTTTAAAACTAATGGTGATTTAATTAGATCAATCAAAATTGTTTTTAAATATTTGTTCTGCAAGTTTATGTGTATGTTTTTCTCTAAATCATTTGAGGCTCTAATTTCTTAGACATTTATGTATGATAGTTTGGACTATCAAATTTAAGAATACATGTCCTATTTAAATACTCAGCTCAGAGAACTTTCTTGTATTACATCATATTTTCTACATGAAAATCTTTGTAAAATCACTATTCCACAACAAATAATACCCATTGGACTAGCTGCTGCTTTGATTGGCTCCTGAAGGTTTTTGTGCATGTTATTTTAGTAAAACTCCTGGCTCATATTCTGATAATACAGACATAGATACTTATTTTTCAATACTCAAGCAAGAATTTTCTAATTAACTTTTAAATAAACAACCTAGTCCTGGTAATGGTTTTTCTATTTGTCCATTGTGCAATATTCCAGCAATGAATCTTTGTATATGATATCCTTTTACTTCTATAATTTAATATTTTTAGCCTATTTTGTGTGTGTGGAATGATCAATGGATTTCTTCCTTCACTCCCCAATATTTTCCTTTGTGACATCTCTATTTGCAATGCATTTAAATTTAGTTCTTTGAGAATTTCGTGCAATGTATTTGGATCATATTGACACTCTAAACTATTCCCCAATACAGCCATTTTCCCTACCCACAAATATTTGTGCTATTTTAAAACTCCTCAAAATAGATTTTCTGCTGTCCAAATACTCCTGGAGGGATGGTCTTCTATTGAGGAGTGGTCAGCTTACCAGAGTTCAGCTATCTACTTCTCTTCTCTCATTCACTCATTTCTCTCTCTCTCTCTCTCTCTCTCTCTCTCTCTCTCTCTCTCTCTCTCTCACACACACACACACACACACACACACACACCAGCTATCAATTCACAATATTCCATAGGGGGATTCTATGTTTCTGTGCACAACTTGACTCTCCTTACTGTGATTTGCTCTGGCTTGAGATTTCACAGTTTTACATATACTGTTATTCCATATGTGCAGCTATCCTGCTTTCTTGTAGTTGCATTGTGTTCTTACTTTCTTTCTGCTCTTTTCTGCAATAATCTCTAAGTCTTCAGAAAGGAGTTATGGTATATCGGTCCCCTTAGGGCTGAGTTTTATTCAGTCTTTTATTATCTACCTCTTGGCCAATTGTGAGTTACTGTGCTCATCCTGCTCTACTGCAGTTAGAAGCTTCTCAGGTGAGGGATGAAGAATACATTGATCTATGGGTAGAATGATAAACCCTTAGTCAGTTTCATACTATGTCCATTTAGCAGCATAATACCATGTTCTTTTTTAGGGCCCATGAATGCTCAAGCCACAGGTTCTTAATCCAACAATGGTGCAGGTATAGGTTTCATGTAATGGAGTGGAGCTCAGATCCACAGAATGTCTTTGGTTCCTCCCATGATGTTCATGGTACTATTATCTCAGTCAGCATGTCTTTTCATGCCAGTCATTATTGTAGCTCAAATAGTTTACAGCTAGATATGATTGATGATTACTTTATGTGATACTATATGTCTTTCTTCTTGTTAAAACCTGATGTGCACTTTATAAAAGTGTGATTATTTTAATCACATTATTTATTTGTGTCAAATTTGATGATTCAGTGTTTCTTACATTAACTATACTGTGTTACAGAAAAGAAAATTATGAAATTCAACATTAATATTATAAAAAATAATATATACAAATAAATAGCTTCTATGAAGCACACACAGTGATATCCTATTACATGTATTAGTCATTCGTCAACTAAATCTTCATATTTACAAAAAATCATGACAAGAACATTAAGTTGACAATTTCAGAAAAACATGCTTTAAATAACAGAATCAAATTACTTTTGACTTTAACCTAGAATCTACCACTTACTAAACACTGGGTACATAATAAGTTATTTTTACTTTATTTATTATCTAACTATCTATCTTTCTTTCTTTCTTTCTATCTATCTATCTATCTATCTATCTATCTATCTATCTATCTATCTACCATCTATTCATTTTGGAGCATGGAGATAATAATAAATATTTCATTATTGTTACAATTCACATTCTACTCATAAGGAAAATAGACTATTAAGAATTCAAATCAGTTATTAAAGATCATGCAGCTTATTTATTCTAGAGCATGGTTTTACAACAGACAAGTGGTTTATAGAGTTCACAAGGTTTCCCATAATATAGCTAAGTGTTTTTCTAATCCTTTAGTCCTAACGTACCATATAAAGTAGCTGACACCTCTTAGATTGTTTTAAAAAATAATGAAAACAGCAACACAGTCATATGATCGCTATATATATATATATATATATATATATATATATATATATATATATACCACAATTTCACAAAGATCCAAAAGGCTATGGAGCAATATTATTTTCATTATTTTCCAAATACTTTTGACTTCTGAAAAGACATCTTTTTTCAGGTTACAGGAATTGTTTCTAAAAGGCAAATTAATTTATTGCCTAATAGTCTAAAAGATTTGAATCCTGAAGGCTCATAAAGGATTTACAAACACTGTATTGGAAAAGAAAGAACAGGCTTTGCCTGTCAATTTAGTAGCCATCATTTATCATGTACTTACGTGGGATAGAACTCGGTCAAGCACAAGTATGAGTTCAAATATTACATAAATACAAAAGCAGTAGCAGAGACATATTGAACGATGAGCTTGAAGTAGCTCAGAGACATCAGTCAAATTGCCCAGTTTGTGTCTCTTGGATCTGTCTCCCTACACTCAGAGCACAAAAAGACAACTTCCATCTACTTAGAAATTTTGGGCCCTATATACATAGATTCTTGTCTGGAATACCTACGCTCTCTTTAAATAATTGTGTTTTATACTGCTTATTCTTATTTCTCATTGTTCTAGTTCTCCCTGTCAGCTGGTCATTAAATCTATGAGAAAAAGGAAAATCACTCATTGTTCCAAAGTAATTTGCTGATGAATAGTTTCCTAAAGTATAGTTATTCTTGTGCTAGAAGAACAATGGCACCCAGAGCTGTGTCCAAGTGCAAATTCCCACCAATCCTCAACATACTATTTAACCTGTCAAGAAAAGACAGTTCATGGATAGTTTAATTATGAATTCTGAGAGGTCAGTTAATCCTGGATTATCTGGAATGCCCATTCAGATTCTAGGTACCCTGAAACATAACTTCTCCTGAGAGTCTTTGCTATCTGTAGTTGAAAGGAAAATGAGCAGAGGATGAATTGTGCTGACTCCATGAAGTTCAGAAGAGACTGAATTGAGGGTTGTACATGGCCACTAGAATTTCAAGAAGCCCAGGGAACACACTTCTCACTGAAATCACAAGAAATGTAATCCAGCTAATGCTTTGACTTTACCCAAATGAGGATCTCCTAAATCTTCTGAACTACAGAGACAAGAAAATAAGTTTGAACTTAACTAAGCCACTAAATTAATAGTAATTTGGTAGCACAGAAATAAAAATCCAATACTACTGTAATAATAATTTTTCCATAACAAATACTTAAATATGGGAGATTTGTTTTCACATATTATATTTAAATTTTACCATCATTTCAACCATCTTTGACACTTAAGGGATACAAAGTCTTTTCAGCTTTCCCCCTATGAGTAGGGGTCAAATTGAGAGTTGGCATTACCAACTGATATTTCTTTCTAGGATTTGACAGGACAGTAATTTGTAATGGTTCTGTACGTTCTCCCATCTGTCAATCGGTTTATCTACTCACTGTAACCTCTCTCAAGAGGTTAATAATATATTGACATTTTTTCAATTTTTGAGATAATATATTAATATGTTAACCTAATCAAACTGTAAATGTAATCCTTTGTAGTTTAACCATTCTCGTTTACTATCAATATCAGTGGAAAGGTCAAGACGAGGCACACAGAGTGAGCCTATAGAGAGTATTTGATCCCAAACAAGTGTTATTTCCCAGGAATCAGGAATCCAATGAGCCAGAGTGAAAATTCAAAAATTGTATGCTCTGCTATGTAGATTGGAAAAAGTATGAGAGGATGGTTTCAATGTACTGGGTATTAACATGGCATTGTTTGGAAAATAATATTGCAGTATAGTACTGGTGGTTAATGAACCAACTTCCATTTTGTTATTCTTTATATGAATGGTGATAGGCAAGAGTAACCCTCCTCCCAAGCACTACAATGATAGTACATGGATGAGGAATTAGTCATAGTTGTTGAAATTTAAAGTGTACTCAAGCCGGGCGGTGGTGGCGCACGCCTTTAATCCCAGCACTTGGGAGGCAGAGCCGTTCGTATCTCTGTGAGTTCAAGGCCAGCCTGGTCTACAGAGAGAGATCCAGGACAGGCACCAAAACTACACAGAGAAACTCTGTCTCGAAAAATT
>CABHPR010148719.1:8703-19994 GCA_902168415.1 Peromyscus melanophrys
CACACACACACACACACACACACACATGCACACATACACATACATAAACACACATGCACAAGTACACATACATAAACACATACAAATGCACACATACACGTACACAGCGAAAAGTTCTGTTCTGATTTAACAGCAACTTTTAATTTATCTTTAGTGTTATCAGTCAGTGAGTGTTTATCTGGCCTGCTTAAGAAAAATACAATTAGATCTATAACTTAGGTTTGATTTTTTTCAAAAAATGAAACATTAGGAAAGTGTTATCCTACATTAATAAATTTACATTCAGTTTGACCTCACTGTTCTTCAGTAGGCATGAAAATGATTATGTGATCCATTCATCCTAGTGGGAATAAAACAGTTTGTGACTCCCATCATTTGATTCCTAGCCCTGGTTTGAGGGCACACAGAGCATTTCCTTCCTCTAAAATAGTGTCTGTAGAGTAACTCTCAAGGCTCTAAGTTTATTGGCATAATTTAATGGAAAAATTTATGCTCCAAAGCATTCATTTTTCTTCCCAAGCTTTGTGGTTTCCAATTTCTCAACTACTGGATGGTGTTTAGTTTACATGGGAAAAAATAATCTCCACAACTTTTTGATTCCCTTACTAAAATAGTGGGTAGAAATGTGTGCCAAAGTTAGCATAAACCCAGGATATGATCTCATCCGTGTTCGTGTCCTTGAGGGTGTTGAAATGTGGTTACTCTTACATTTATTTTCAAGCAATAAGCTTGAGTACCAGTTGTCTCTTTTGGAGTCATTGGTTTAAAAGGTGATTAAGTCCACAGTGCAATCGGAGACTCTTCCTCATCTATCTTCCTCCTCCTCCAATTTCCTTCTCAGGTGGCAGGCTTCCATTTCAGTTTGAAACACTTGCAGTTTTCTCTCTTAGCAATTCCCAGCCGATTTTGTTTTGTTTTTCCTTGCCGTACAGGAACTGGAACCTAGGGCCTCACACATGCCAGGGAGCATCCTATCACCGAGCCATAGTCTCAGACTTTGGTTTTATTTTTAATTGTGAGGTAGGGTCTCAGCAACTTGTCTAGGCTTGCCATGGCCTTGCTTGGGAACCCAGTTAGCCCCTTAACTCCTTAGCTTCCTGCCTCAGCCTCCGGAGTAGTTATTACAGGTCAGTGCCACCAGGTGTGGCTTTTGTCATTTTCTGTGTGTCTGATTCCAGTTCCTTTTGATGTTTACTTCTGACTGACCCAAACTTAAGTAGACAGAATTTGAAATAGGCAAAAAGCAGGAAGAGTCAAAATCTGCTTTTCAATATGCTGACCAAAGTTGTCTTGGTGCTCAAGAGAGTGAAGGAAGGCTGAAGTCAGTCTGACAAATGGCCAGGCCTCCCCTCCCCCCAGGCACTTCCATGAAGCACATGTGCGCATGCTCAAGCTTTAAAAATTGCACTGAAAACTCAAAGGTGGCTTCTGTCATTCTGTTGACACATACAATGTTATAGACCCTTTATTGAAAAGAGTAAAATCAAAATACCAACCTTAAAAAAAGGTGTCTTTATTAAAAAATGAATGTCATGTGCTCAAGCATTTTCTTCCATCGTGATTGTAGGTAGGCAAAATCCAGTTTGAAGCTTTCTAGCTAGTGACTTTTAATAACCCCAAAGCACTTTCCCTTTGCCATTTAATCCCTCAAGCCAACCCTCTTAAAACAAGGCTTGCACCTAGAGTTTGCACTGGGCCTTATATGCTACTGTAGATTGTACAATATTTTTTAAAGGGACTAACCCCTAGTACAAAGGCCTGCATGCAAGCCCTGAAGTGTTTACTGCTTTTAAAGTGTCCAGCTTTTAAAATGGTCATTTAGAGAAGAGAGTTTCCAACAGCCGAACATTAATGTCATTTAGCATTTCAAGACAGTCTTCCCCCAGCCATCTTCTATCCCCCTGCCTCCTTCACTGAATACACCTTCTGGAAAAGAAGCCCAAGAAAGGAGAACATAGTTTGAATGTTGCTAATTTTATTAAGCATATATTACTAAGTCAGTACTTCTGAACTTCCATGAAATGACACTAGTGGATTTACATGAAAATCCTGCTACTTCATTGATGTGAAAATTGGTGGATAGATGGGGTGCAGGTTGGTAAAGTGATTACTAAGTTAACCTCTAGGGGCCGCTCTAGGCCACAGTTTGGTTTTTGGAAGCTGATCTCAGAGTCTGTTAGCTGTAGGTTAAGGTTCCTCAAGGCATTTCCAGAGAAGATGGGAAGCCCTGGTCTATAAATTTGAGTTTCTCTATTTGGGGTCATTCTAGTTGAAGTGTTTGGATGTAGGTGCATTAAGTGGGAGATAATCCCTAAGATCTCAAAGCTTCCTGGCCCCTTGGCTCCCTGGGGGCTGACAATAGCATTCAGATCTGGGGTGGCTGAATATCTAAGCTAATCTGGTTCAGAGCAGTGGCTCTCTAATGTTAATGTCGTCATTCTCTTTCCTTTAATACCAATCAAGCCTCATGGACCTGGGCCAGGTAGTCTTTAGCTTGCCATTTACTATGAGAAATAGCCTGTGCTGTATTATAGTGGGTAATACAGGCTATTGTATTTACAGATTTATGGGCTGATAAAGTATAAGATGGATCTGATTTGGTACAGGAGTCTGCTCAGGGTGGTGCCCCTTGCTGCATGGCCTGATATATTCTGATATTGGAAATGTTTTTATATTTCAAGACTTCATCTTAAGGAGAAATTGAGGCCTACAATTAGTAAGAGTTAACACAGACACTTTGTGGCAGAATTAGTATTCAACCTAAGAAATATCAGCATTCTACTTGCAGTGAAAATTCGATTTCCTTTCTGAGAAGCCGGGCACTTTAAAAGCAGTAAACACTTCAGGGCTTGCATGCAGCCCTTTGTCAAGTTACCTTTGCCTCAAGTGGACAGTGCTCAGAACGGTCAAGTCTCCTCCAGGGGCCAATTTTGCCCATAATATAGGCCGCAGTTGTATCCAGTTTCCAAACACGTTGATTGTAGATAGCTACATTTATTATAACAGTTGAAAGGATAGAATACTAAAAATATGGTCTTTCACTGGGCGGTTGATTTTTCATCGGCCTCAGAACTGTGGACGGTAGAGTAGAAAACAACTGGCTGCTTTCTCTAACCTTTCATATAAGAAGTCCTTAGAAAAGAGTTATCATAAAATAACAATGACTTCTAAGGGCTGACCAGAAATAGACACAATTTTGGTGCCTTTATGAATATTGCACATGTAGTATTCTCCTTTTTATAAAAGGAAAGAGTAGCATGTCTTATTTCTTTTGCTCTTATCCCTTTCTTTCTGGGTACAAAGAGGACCTGGAAGTATTTCACATTTCTCCTAAGATGCATGTATGTCTCTGCTACCGATTTCTGAGACAGTATGTTGTTACGGAGGAGGGAGTGTGAAGAACGTGGGAAGAACATTTTTATTTATTTTGTCTATTGATTTTGGCTTCAGTAAGATGTGAAGTTTTTGTCAGATTTTTGTGTGCAGAAGAACCATCTGGGATGTATTAACAAGCATATTCCTAGACCTGGCTCCCAGAGATGGGTTCCTTCTGGAAACACCCAGGATGAAGCTGCTGTGGCTCCTGAAAATTTGAGAAACACTGTCTGCTAGTCTGGGTGCATTTAGGAAAGTGGGCTGTTGCTAGAACAGCTTTCATTCTCCTAATTTCAGCCCTGTCGGTGCCTTGGAATTTCTTATTTCTAGGCTTCTTTCTCCTGATGTTAAATCCTTCTGCTGTTGAATCCTTAAAGGCAGCCTGAAGAGTATAAAAGCCGATTCACTGAATACTTAGATGTCAGAGAATAAGATTTCTTGACAACTCTGGGAGGGGTCAGATGTCAAGTTTTCCTCTCCCGTTTAACAGGAGAATATAGACTTGCTGATGGCAACACTGCCCGAGGTGGAGAGGAAAACAAATGCTCTTTTCCTATCATCTTTCCACCCTCCCATGTCCTTCTTGGGCTTCCTGTAGGGTGGATACAGCTCAAAGCCACCTAAGCCTGGCACTTATGCTTGGTGGGGATCATTTCCACAGACAAGGAGCAGACCAAGGGGAAGGCAAGGAAGTAGGGATTGAATCTGAAAACCATCAACTCAAGGATAAATCATTTTGGCCTAGTGGAGGACCAGGGCTAGTACACAGTCCAAGATGATGGCGTGGGCAGGTAAAACAAGTCTTGAGACATGGGAAAGATGGCTCCTCTCAAACCAGAGGGGTTCCACACTGTGCTAAGGATGAGGGAAAGGGGCCACCAGGATGTTTTCTACAGAGGGAGTTTTGGTGTATTAGAGAAAGTGGACTCATCCACAGGGCTGCCCTCACCTCACTTCAGTTCTAAGATTGACCTATATGAGAGGAAATACCTCAAGTCACATGTCAGACCCACGCAGATATCTCAGCAGGTCTGAGCCTGGCACACACTGCTCTCTCTCTCCTGCCCTCAGTTTTTGTCTAAAGTCTATTTGGGATGTCTCGTCTCTCTGTGTGTCAGTGTGATTAAAATGCTACAGAAAGCTGTGATTGGATCCTGTGGGGAAGTTAAAAAAACAAAGCATTATATCAGCTGTCTAGTTAGGAATGAAAAACCGGAGCAGATGTGCCTTGGTGAATGTTTATTTTCTATGGAAAAATAAATTCAGCTCATGCTTTTGGGCTCCCTTCTGGACTATAAGGTAGTGAATTTGGAGTCAGGTGCTGACTAAAGATTTTGAATTCTTCCTTTCAGTTTATGAAGCTCTTTTAGGGCCAGTGTGTAAGAAAATCTGTGATGTTTGCCTAAAACCAACTAAGTGAGGATTATGAGAACCACAGTCTGCATGAGGCTCCATAAATTCATACCATGGCGAGTTCTCCAAAGGGATCAGGCCACCCCTGCAGAGCGGACTTCAAAGGCTCCACTCAGCAGTTCCTCCAGATGCCCTGTTAGAGAAGACAGGCTGCATGCTGCAGACGGCTGGCCACCCACCTTCCCAGAAACACCCAGAACTTTGGTTGTGGCAATTTGCACAGGTCCACAAAACATTTCTGGAGTGAGCAAGTGTTAATGCTACATTTTTACTTAAGGTCTTGGGTTTCAGACAGATACTGTCTTTTGATTTTGTTTCCTGATTGAGAATATTAGCAAGATATTTGAGCTGACAATAGTGGATCAATTCTCTCTCTCTCTCTCTCTCTCTCTCTCTCTCTCTCTCTCTCTCTCTCTCTCTCTGTGTGTGTGTGTGTGTGTGTGTGTGTGTGTGTGTGTGTGTGTGTGTGTTGCTGTTGTTTTCGGTTTTTGTTGTCATTGTTTACCAGCCTTTTAATAAAAATAAATCTACATGTTGCTTGCCCCATCCAATCCATCACTTTGCACTTGAAAAGGTCATGGTTCTCTCATCAGGAAACTCTTGAGAAGCCCTTGGCTATGATTTATCATATGTTACATGCCCAGATAGACATTCTTAGGAAGCAAGGCCCATTAGTTTCTTGTAAGGTCATTCCTCCACCGTCCTTTACAAAATGAGTGCCAATTGTGCATGCTCCAGGTTGAAGCATTCTTTTGAATGATTTAAAGGAGATAGAAGGCATGATTGGCATATGGGGAGTGGCTCAGAGGCCCTGGACAGGTAATCTACAGGGTGTTAGAAATTCTATAGCAGCCTTTACATACAAATCTCTTTTAATACTTAGTTCATAAAGATGAACATTCCCTAAAATACTCAGCATTTTATTATCTTATATTCACATTCTGTGGTGCTTTAAAAATGCTTGGATATGTTACATGTATATTTTTTTATTCCTGCCCTCAGGTTCTTAGAGCCATTAATCAATTCTGATACAAGGAATTGAGCAAGTGCACACACAGAGAGACACAGACATATTCTCTCTGTATGTGTCTCTGTGTCTCTCTCACACCCACTCACTTTCACACTCGCAATTATAGATTCAAAATAATCATTAAATGTCAGAGCAATCATATCTATACTAGTTAGTACTAGATAATATTTAGTTGGAAGAGAGGCACTTTCGGAGGAAACACAGCTACAAAGTCAATAAATTCATTTTTGTATCTGAGAAGATATTTTTAAGGGAGACAGCTTTTCATTATTTTGTATTTGAATGATGAGAGTAAAAGTCAGATTTAAGATCAGAAACATTTACTATGGCCATCCAATTTGTAAAATATTGTTTTCTCAGTACATAGTATCAACCACTTAAAATGTATCAGTTGTCTATTTTCTGATCTCTCTGGACATCTCCTTACCTCAAGCGTTAATTAGAACCACTTGCTCTGCTCTCATGTATACATGCCCTTACGCTGATGGCTGAGAAGGAGGCATTGAACAAGACAACAAGTTTCGCAGCACATAGTTTTCAGGTGTTGTGAGTCTCCTGGCATTAAGCAATACTAGTTGGATAGAAACGTTTAGTTAAATGAGAGGAGATGTATATGAACCAAAATTCCAAAGAAGAAACCATAGCTTACATCAAACCTTGGAAAATTCTCTGAAATAAACCATCTACACTGAACCCTCTTTAAGGCTGGTTAGTGCTGCAGTGATCATGGAGAGCTTAGAATGTTGCAGGTCTGGAGCCTAATTACAGTTTATCTTGGACTAGCTTTAGTCCCCTCAGTAGCCATTACCTTGCCTACCTATGTGGCTGTGTCCTTGTGCTTATCAAGTGAAACCTTTGGGAAATTATTAACTTAGCAGGTCACCAACCTCCATCAATCCAAAGGCTGAGAACCCTGTCGGATAGCATCTGAGGCCCAAGCAGAGATTTCCTAGCTTTAATGTAACTGCCTTCTTGATGCTTCTACCAAAACGTCATAACTCCACGGAGTTACGACCTCCACCTGTAGGACATGGTGTGCATGTTTCCCCTCCCTCACATCACACACACACATACACACACACACACACACGCACGCACGCACGCACGCACGCACGTGTGCACACACACAGAGTAAACAAAATTTAAAAAGAGAAAATATTATGTAAATGTGTGGTGTTATATTTACTAGTTACTCAGCTCCGATCTTATATGAGCTACTGCTTATACATGGAGTAATAACCACGCATTACAAAGTTACATTTTTGCTTTTAGTTTTCAGTATGTGATGCCGTTCAAGATTTAAGAAACACTAGTGAATACATTCCCTTGTCTGTGTTTGGAATAGAAAAAGGTAGAAATGTGTATGCCATCAGCTTGACACACCTGTGAGTTTCCTGGTGGTGTGGTGGAGTTCACAGAGTACCCCCTAAAAGGATGGAAATAACTCGACACAGGAACATGGCCTTTCAGCAGCAGACACAGCTTCACACCACACGTTATTACTTCTTGTAAAAGCTGCCATTCCCCTTTTTCATCTCTAGATCATCGGATGACAGCTCTGGCAGAAACAAATAGCAGGTGGGATGACATGTATTTGTGGACCTGAGGTGATAGGTTGGCTTTAACATATTGCCATGTCTCTTTTTCCAGACTTGCCTTCCTTTTTAGGCTCAACACCTCTTTTTAACATAATGATTAGATTCAAGACCTGCAATTCAGTCAAGATGCAGTCACGGGTCACTGTACTCCTATTATCACAGCTGGGGCTGCAATCCTAGTTTGCCTCTTCAAGAACAGCGAGTGTATTCATCTCAGCCGGGCCATCCTGGGCAATGTCAAACACTCCTCACGTTCTTTCTCAAGAAGCTGGTCTGTTAGGCTTCTTTGTTTTTTATTATTTCAGGGTCCATGAGGCATGTGTCAAATGTCTCCTTTTAATTTGTCAATGTTTACCTTGGAGGTTGGTTCCAACTGGATATGATCCCAGCAGCTGAAACATGGAATCTGGAGGTTCCAGAACCATAGGCACAGAGAATGGAAATTTGAAGGGCAACGTAACTGTCCAGTTTTCACCTGTCTACAGGCAAAAGCAGATAACATTCCTCACACAGCTCTGCCTTAAACAATGGAGAAAGACTCTCTTTATGTTGTGGATGTCTCTTAAGACTGATAATTACGGTTGTTGGAAATTTTCGGCATGGTAAACTAGGCCAGCTTTTGGAAAGATATGCCTTACTGATTAATAGGCAAAGAGAAGAGAAATGGGTTCAGTGTTTCAACATGGATAATGGAGAAGTGTGAGCGTGATGGCACATTCATGCAATTCCATATCTTGGGACATGACATGGAGGCAGAGACATCAGGTACTGCTGTGGGATGGTCTGTATGTCAAACATGTTGCTTATTGGTCAACAAATAAAACACTGATTGGCCAGTGGTCAGGCAGGAAGAAGTATAGGCGGGGCAAGGAGGAGAGAATTCTGGGAAGTGGAAGGCTGAGCCAGACACTGCCAGCCGCCACCATGAAAAACAGCATGTAAAGATGCCGGTAAGCCACAAGCCATGTGGCAAGGTATAGATTTATAGAAATGGATTAATTTAAGATATAAGGACAATTAGCAAGAAGCCTGCCACGGCCATACAGTTTGTAAGCAATATAAGTCTCTGTGTTTACTTGGTTGGGTCTGAGCGGCTGTGGGACTGGCGGGTGAGAGAGATTTGTCCTGACTGTGGGCCAGGCAGGAAAACTCAAGCTACAAGGTACTCAGGGCCATCTTCAGATATACAGAAAATTCAAGGCCAGACTGGGTTACATGGAAGCCTGTCTCAAACAAATAAAAACAAAATAAATAAATTTTTAAGAAGGAAATGAAACTACTCTGTAAAAACACTCTGTGACTTCTACATGGGCTTGGAAATCTTAGGGGTGTAGCCATGAAATCAAGATGATGCTTTATGTGCATTCGGTTCCCCCTTTGAGAAACACCCATGTTAAAATAACCATAGTGGTAGGAAAACTTCCAGTAGAGAAATTTGAAACAGTATGAGCACTAAATGGGGTTCAAATCCTAAGGTGTTTAGTAAAACTTTGAATAATTACACAATTACTACAACAAAACACTTTATATATCTCTTTAACATAGTATTTTACTGTCTTTGAGACTTTTATACACTGTATTTTGATCATATTAAGCCTCTACTCCCTACCCCTGTACTCATCCCAGATCCATTTCCTATTCCTCACCCCTCCCAAATTTGTGTTTCTATTTGCTTGTATCCCACCCAGTCTAATTGTGCTACCTATACTCTCATGGATATGAGGCCATCCATTGGAGCATGGAAGGCCATACCTTTAAAGAAAACTGACACTTTCTCCCCCAGAAGCCTCTAACTGTCAGTAGCTCCTTTTAGTTAGGGGTCGAGACTCAGGAGCCTCCCTCCCCACTCTGCTGGAATGTTGTTTGGTTTGATTTTGTGCAGGCAACCACAGCGGTGGTAGCTCATCACTTTATATATCTTAAATGAGCGAGTACAATATGGCTGCTTTCCATTTATTATTCAACAGTCACTAGCAAAGTTTCCGGCTCCTCTATGGTTTGAGAATTGATTTTACTTTGACGCAGCTTTATAGAAAAGAGTGAAGTTTTTGTCCTTAGATATATAAATTTTCATTGCCATAATGAGTTCATAGCTCTGAATGGTAGTTCCTCTTAATGATTTGGTGTTGTAGTGGCTCCAGAGATAGAATGATTTGGATTTTTGACATGAATAACATTGGTGCACCTGAGTAGCTATTTCCCAACCTTTGTTTCTAGTAGATTGGTTGTACTGTTTTAGGTTCTTTGAGATGATTTGAACCATCTTTCCCACAGACATTGGAGTGCTGCTTTGCTTTACAGCATGAGATTACTTTTCATTGGCTACATCACAAATATATTTAATCTTACTCGTCTCTTTCATTCTATCTGGTTTCTAAAGTTAGTTTAATTGGAACAACTCATACAATTTATATACTCAACATAATATTGCCATGGCCACATGAGTTGTGGGGACATAGCTCAGGGGTAGAGTCCCTGCCTAGCATGTTAAGGCCCTAAGTTAAATCCATGTGCACACAGGGTGGTGGTGGTGGTGAGAACAGAATACAGAATCTATTTCCTTCTTTTGCCCTGCCAAATACACATCTTTCAGTGGTCCAGTCATACAGGTGACACTTCCATTTCAATTTCTAGGGAGACTAGATAACTTAACAGGACCACACAGAGACTAAGGGTTCAACTAGAACCTGAACTCATACTTTGGTCACCACTCTGTATTGTACTGACTAACCTATACATGGATAAAATTGTATCACAGGAGACACAAATGCAGTATTTTAAAGAAATCTGTAAGTAACTACCAAAAAGTATGTTAGGCTGAGTGTATCTGTCCTAAGAGATATTGTAGTCAGATTGTGTACTAGTTTGACCATTTAATAATTGCTTCATTTTGTCAATAAAAATTCAGTTCTGCTTATTTTCTCAGTGAAATATAATGTGCACAAAAAAACTAGCATAAAATAGCAACTCAATGGAATTTACCTATGTGTGGAAGAACTAACCACTCCTAGATGAAGAGAGACAATATGTTTGTAGCACTAGTGGGCTCCTTCAGAGTCTCTAGTGCCTATTGCAAGATTGTTGCTATTCTGAACTTGACAGTCTTCAATTAGTTTTTCAAGATCTGGACACTATGCTAGTGGAACTAGAGTGTGTACTATGTGAAGCATTTGGTGTGAAACTGTAGGTTGTATTTTTCTGTTCCACTCTCTGAGGACTCCACCCTTACTAGCAATCCCATGTTGATAAGTTAAGGTTTTAATCTGTCATGAATGTGTTGATTATAGTTGGTTACTGAGCACATTTTCTGGCTTTAGATACATTTTGGAAACACAGTCACATCAGAACCTGACATTTTTAGCTTACATAAAACACACCCATGTGGTGGTTTGAGATACACCTCATTTGTTTCTCATCTCACTGACCCAAGTATCAACAAATCCATCATTGTCTACCATGATGAAACCTAATGGTTGACATGAGAAATATGTAAGTTTCCCTTTCAAAAGTGTTTTTGTAAAAAAGTAGTGGGTCCACAACCCCCACAGGAAAACCTAAGGAATAATGTCTACGGACATTCTAAACATAACCCCACAGCTCCATTATCTCCTGTCACATTCTTGTTGAGCTCCCTGCTGCCTCTGAACTTCTTTGATGTCCTGCCTTCAGCACATTTACCTCCTTGGGAGCTGTAATCCATGCACTTCTGTATTATACCTTTTGGTTTCACTTTCTCATTGTGACACCTTCCCACAACCTTATAACACATCACACCATATACACACCACATATAAGCATACATACCATACACACACATAGCACATACAACACACACACACACACACACACACACACACACACACACACACACACAC
>CABHPR010148720.1:0-32688 GCA_902168415.1 Peromyscus melanophrys
GTGTGTGTGTGTGTGTGTGTGTGTGTGTATCATCCTCTTCTGGCTCCTTTTTTCCCCCAAATCTCTTTCCATTTACTATTTATATCTTAAAGGTTACCCTTTATTTCATAAATTACCTTTATATCCTTTGGGATGATGCCTCCAGTTTCTTTGCCTTTACCCTGCTCTAAGTTTGAACGTCTCAGGAGCCTCTTCCTTGCTAATGTCTTCTGATCTAGGTAGCCTCACAGCCTTCCTGTGCTTTGTGTAGGTTTGCTTCTCCCAGAACCTTGTTATTTCAAAGAATGACTACTAACCCAGTGTCTGTGGCCATGTGTGTCTACCTCAGTTCTTCCCAAATGCTTCGTTCAGCTTCTTAAGACAGTGTCGGCTGAGAGTCCACACCATTCCTCTTAGCATACCAGAGTGCAGTACCAGCTTTAAATCACTGTATGGTGCTCTACTTTAGCTCTATAGAGTTCAGAGTCAAGCTCAATACGGAAAGAACGTGGCTCCTGCTTCCACCAAAGCATCCCCTGAGTCTTTGTTCAGGTCGGGCCTCCATATGACTCTGCTGATTTCCATTTTTCAGAATTTCAGATACCTCTCCTAATTCACGAAACCAGGCCCGTTGTTAGTGACATCCTTTTGGGATTGTGTTCCTTTGTGTAGCCTTCTTGTTATTTCATCGGGATCCTTTTTGAGAATGTAGGAGGTAAAGGTGTGTACTCCTTCTATCTGCAGAAGTTCCCTTTGAGGGTAGACACATTTGGGACTGTCTCAGGAAAAAGTAACTCTTGGAAATGCTGGATTTCCCACAAGATTTTTTCTTTTTCCTTCAGAGCAGAGCACCACCATAGCCCAGGACCACTGGAGGGAATATATTTTCAATGAAAAATGAACCATTTTATTATGGAAACCTGAGTGTCTACAAAGTCAGTGAAATAATATGGTGAATGCCCCTATGGTTGCCACTTTGCTTCAACACACATCTCTAGAACAATCTGCTGCTTCTTCTCTTGTGCTTAGATGGTCCTTTGACTGAAGCACTTTGAAGAAAATCTGAACATTATGCTGAAAGGAAAGCTTGCAGTATGGGAATAGATTTTTCATGCCAGACTGTGAGCTGCTTTTGCCTTTGAGTCTGTCTGCTGAGGTTAGAGCCCCTCCCCTGGGCTAGGTAGGCACGCACAATAACACAGACAGCCAAGAGTGGATTCTGCCCCTCCCCCAATTCTTATTTACGGTTTTCTGCAGGGATTAAACTATTCAATTAATCTAACTAATAATAAGAAGCAGTTAGTAGGATATATTGCCTTAAAAATGTAAGCTGCTTCACCGGGCGGTGGTTGTACACGCCTTTAATCCTAGCACTCGGGAGGCAGAGCCAGGCGGATCTCTGTGAGTTCGAGGCCAGCCTGGGCTACCAAGTGAGTTCCAGGAAAGGCGCAAAGCTACACAGAGAAACCCTGTCTCAAAAAACAAAAAACAAAAAAAAACAAAAACAAACAAAAAAAATGTAAGCTGCTTCTTATACTCTGGCAGCTTAGCTGTTATTTGGTTCTCTTATTTTTCTTCTGAAGGCTTCTGGTACTGGTTGCAGGAGTGACCAGAAAGAGGGCAGGAGTCTGTGTGCTCAGTGCTGGAAAACAGCTCCTTAAGTAAAGGTTCTAAGGATTCCTATGAAATACAAGTGTAGCTCTTATAAAAACTGCATGAAGGTAACTGGCATCCCATATCGTCTTTTATTTTTAGGTCAAGAGGGAAAAAAAGATACTACACACACACACACACACACACACACACACACTCACACACTCACACACTCTCTCTCTGTCTCTCTCACACACACACACATACACACTCACACACTCACACACACACTCACACATGCATGCCTACATACAATTCCAGTGTTGTATATAATGTCACCTATGTCTCGGTGTTACCAGATTTTATGTAGCTTCAGCTATCATGCTTGTAGTGGCAATTCTTATATAGCATTCTTTACGGCTCAAATGCACTATTCCAGTTATAGGCTTTTAATTATCTATAGAATCATCTACAATATATAGTCTATCTAGAACATGTCCTCAGATGTTGATCTTCATGGGTTACTAGACATGTTTAAGTAGGGTGATAGTTTTATGTCAACTTGACACAAGCGGAAGTCATCTGAGAGGAGGGAACCTCAATTTAGAAAATAGTTCCATAAGATTGGGCTGTAGGCAAGCCTGTAGGGTATTTTCTTAATTAGTGATTGATGTGGGGGTGGGGTTCCAGCCCATTGTGGGTGGTGCCATCCCTGAGCTGGTGGTCTTGCATTCTGTAGGAAAGCAGGCTGAGCAAGCCATAGAGAGAAAGCCAGTAAGCAGCACCCCTCCATGGCCTCTTCATCAGCTCCTACCTCCAGGTTCCTGTCCTGTTTGAGTTTCTGTCCTGACTTTCTTTGAGGATATACAGTGCTGTGGAAGTGTAAGCCAAATAAATCCTTTCTTCCACAAATTCCTTTTTGGCAATTGTGTGTCATCACAGCAATAGAAACCCCAACTAAGATGAGCAGATATTGTCAGAATTGAGAATTTGCTCCTGTGGGCTAGGTAGTCACCAGCAGTTGTACTAAAAGTAGATTCTTCCCCCATCACTCAGTTCTGATCTATGCAGGGATAAGCTGTTCAACTAACATCAGCACCTGCTCCTGGTTTCCCAGGTCACTGGTAGAGTTGTCTGCTCCTTGGCTGAGGAGATGTTGGCTATTGACTTCACTCATCATATGAACCTCACTTCAGTCCTCTCCTGGCCTGTGCTTACTTCCTTTGCCTTTTCACTCATATACATTTTAATATTTATGCCCACTACCATAGCTCTTTTCCACGGACTAATGTAGGACCATCCTGTGTAGTTTCTTTACTTATTTTCTCTTCAGCTCTGTCTTTGTGATTAAGTGTCTCAAAACTCCACTTTGACAGTCACAGTTCTGACTAAAAACCAACACCCCCTTTGCCCCTTCCCCAATCCTTGTCATATATGAAAGGAGTCTGAGTGCCTTTGTCTAGCACGTCGGCCTCTCCACAGTGTACCATCACTCTCTCCAGGTCACATCTCACTTTAACCCATTGGTTTTTCTTTGTCATGTATCATCTCCATTGAATATAAACCCCATAATTTCAGACGCACCAATTATAAAATAGTATTTTCTGCTACCTCAGTTTAACTACTTTTTCTCTTTACCTCCTTGGAGCAGCCCTGTCCCTGGCTTATTCTTCAAGATCTCCTCAAAAATCTTTATTTGGCCTCCCAGTTTTCCTAATTTTGACCCTTGAAGGTCCCTGGGCTTCATTTTCACATGTTCAGATTATTTGTTTTATTCTGCCTCCAATCATATTTATTTGGGCATTACCTTGACTTTCTGTCAGAAGATATAAAATCCCGAAAAATGGGAAGCAGTTCTCCCATTTTTAGAGGCAGTATTCTTACATTTTTGTATCTTCCCCAATGTGGTACCCACTAAGGATGGTTGAATCACTCACACTTGGTGTTCCCTGGTAAATGAGAAGTTGAGATCTATAAATATTTCACTCTTTTCTTCTACACCTACTCTCCAAGTCCCAGTTATGTACTTTATAATGCCAATCATTGGCTAGCTATCGAGCTTCCCTCTATTTTCTGTACATGATGTATTTATGATGTGTGAGGCTCATGACTAGCACTGAGACTTCCTGACCCAACACGATGTGTTTTTAGACTCAAATTCCTATAATTGACCCTTGGGTTTCTGTTCACTCATTATTAATCTGGATAGGTACACTGTGTGGAAATCTAGCTCTAGCTATGAGAAAAATACTGCAACTTCTGAATTGCTATGCCTAATTTGGAATTGTATTAGTTTCTGTACATTGTAAAATTAAGGAGCTAGCTCTGCACATTACTGGCATGCTAACCAAATCTCTTAACCTCTCTCTGACTCTTGCCTTCCTCATCTATGAAGTGTGGATAATTATTTATTACATATTTTCTAATTATTAGATAATTATCTAATTTACAGGTTTGGTGTGAGTGTTAAATGACTTAATATAAATAAATTAATGAGAACAGTGTGGGCATGTTGGAGGCAAGCTGACAATCAATGTTCACTAACTACTATCAAAGGGAAGCCAGGGGAATTGAGCTTACTCGGGACTTATTCAGTCCTGAGTAAGGACTTAATACTCCATGGTTAGCTGGGGCAGAAACCACCATGATCATAGTGGTTGGAGCGTTTCAATCTTCAAAAGCTTCAACTTGTAGTATGTCCTAGGAGGCCCTTGGGATCTGACCCGTGTTTTTATTCCTGGCCTCTGTTCTGCATTTCTGCTACTTCTAAAGTGCTTTAGTTTTTCTTCACGCTTTCATGCATGTTCTTCTCTATACATTTGTCCAACTCTATTGTTATTTTTTTCAGGAACATCTTCCCAGATAGCCACTTATTTTTAAAATATTTTATTTAAATTATTTTTCATAACATTTATTTTGATAATATTCTTCGCCTATCTCCTCTCAGATTCTCCCCACTTCCCTACTCACCCAACTTCATGTATTTTCTCTTCCTTTTCCCCCCACTATCTCAAAAAACAAAACAGGAAAAACAACAAAAAATGAAAATAAAAACAGATAAACTAAAATGAAAAAAAATCAGTAAGACAAAAGATAAAAAGGAAAGGAAAAGAAAAAAAAAACCCACCATCACCACCACCACCACCTAAAACAAAAGCACATGCACAAATCATAGAGTCTGTTTTGCACTGGTCAGCTACTCCTGGACATGGGGACTGCCATGGAGTGTGGTTGATATACTCAGTGACATTTCATTGGCAAAAAAATTGACTTTCCCTTTCCTAGCAGGTATCAATTGCAATTAACTTCTTGGTTATGGATGGATTTTATGTTCATTTCACCTTCTCAGTGATGGGATATTGTCTTGTTTGAACCTGTGCAGGGCTTTGCCTGCTGTCACACAGTCCTTGTTATTTCATATGGGTATCAGCCCTGTTATGTCAGAAAGATGTTGTTTCCTTGGAGTTATCTACTACCTTTGGCTTTTTTAATCTTACTTCCTCCTCTTCAGCATAGACCTTTGAGCCTTGAGATGAAAGGTTTGTCAAAGATGTCTCATTTAGAGCTGAGTGCTGCAAAAAGTCTCTTTACATTGTCCAGTTCTGGGTCTCAGTGTTAATTACTATCTACTGTAAGAAGAAACTTCTGTGATGAGGCTTTAGTGATGTCGGGATCTATGGCTATAGTAACATGTCATTAAGATTCATTTTATTACTATGTTCCTTTAGCAGAATAATAGTATAACACTTTCCCTTAAAGCCCATGACCTACCTAGTATCACATTATCGGCCACTTTAGCAGTGTCATGTATGGTTCCATCTCATGGAATGGGCTTTAAATCCAGTCAAAAAGTGGCTGGTTACTCCCATAACATTTGTGTTACTATCACAGGTCACTGTTGTAGGTCAAAGATTCTTAGTTAGGTGAAAGATTCTCCTTTGGTAGTGTGCAAAGTACCTTCAAACACCAAGAATTCTAGTCGATTTCCCCTTGTTCAGTGACGTAAATAAGCGCCTTACCATCAAGTTATAGAGAGTATCCAATAGCTTGGCAAAAGCCTGTGTTGTTTTGGAGAGGGGTTCTATGGGACCCACCTAGCCAGTGACTCCACAAGATGTAACCTGTTCTTGGCCATGGAGGTTTTACTTGGTGACAGAAGATGTCTAGTTAGGGCATTCTCCCCCCTATTATATGGTGACCCCATTTAAATTCTTTTCATATAGGTATATATTTTAAGAATTTTCTACACTAGCAGGTTTCCATGGCTTTTCAAAGGCCCTTAGTATGAGTTGTGCCTCCCTATATTTCCTCCTTTACTCTATCCTCCAATGCACTTCCCCGTTGAATCATTCTATTCTAGTTTCCCTTTATAATACTATGTTCTATTTCCTCTTCCCTAGTCTCTCCTCCTCCCTAGTCCATTACAAGCTACTTAAATTCTATGATTATTTATGTCGCTACACACATATTTAAAGCTCAAAAGCCCTACATCCACATGTAAGAAAAAAACATGGAATGTTTACCTTTTTGTGTCTGGGTTATATCACTCAGGATAGTTGTTTCTAGCTTCCTCCATTATGGTGGTTTGAAAGAAAATGGCTCCCAAAGCGAGTGGCACTATTAGGAAATGTGACCTTGTTGGAGGAAGTATGTCACTGTGGGGGCAGGCTTTGAGGTCTCTTTTGCTCAAAATTCCCTCAGTATGACTGTCAGTCGACTTCCTGTTGCCTGCAAGATGAGGTACTCTCAGCTCTAGCACCTTGTCTGCCTATACGCTACCACGCTCCCCTTCATGATGATAGTGGACTGAACCTCTGAAACTGTAAGCAAACCATCCCAATTAAATGTTTTCCTTTATAAGAGTTGCTGTTGTCATGGTGTCTCTTCACAGCAATAAAAACCCAAACTAAGACATTCATTTACCTGCAAATTTCAAAATTTCATTTTTCATAACAACCGAATAGTATTCCATTGTGTAAATGTACCACATTTTAATTGCCCATTCATCAGTTGATGGACATGTAGACTGTTTCCAGTTTCTGGCTATTATGACTAGAACAGCAATGAACATGGATGAGCAAGTATCTCTGTAGTAAGATGTAGAGTCCTTTAGGTATATGCCCAAGAGTGATAGATGGATCTTGTGGTAGATCAATTTTCAGCTTTTTGATACTGATTTCTATGGCTGTACTGATTTGCCCTCATATCAGCAATGACTGTGTGTCTTCATCTTCCCCAAGTCCTCACCAGCATGTATGTTATGGGATATTGGTCTGTAATTTTCTTTCTCTAGTGTGACTTTGTGTGATTTAGCTAGCTATCAAGATAGTAAAGACTTCATAAAAATAATTAGGAAAATGCCCCTTCGATTTCTGTTTTGTAGGATAAATTTGAGAAGTATTGGAATGAGTTCATCTCTGAAGGTCTGGTTGAGTTTTATGCTGAATCCATATGACCCTAGGCCTTTTGGGGCAGGGTAGCTTTTTCATTACTTCATTTATTTCACTGGGGGATATGGCGTCTATTTAAATTGTGTATTTCATCTTCATTTAACTTTCGATAGATAGTATATATAAAGAAATTAATGCTTTTTTTTAAAAAAAGGTTTTTCTGTTTAGTGGAATATAGATTTTAAAGTATATCATTATGATTCTTTGAATTTCCTGGGTGTTTGTTGTAATGTCTGTCTTTTCATCTCCAATTGTATTAACTTGGATCTTCTTTGTCTTTCATTAATTTGGTTAAAGGTTTATCAATTTTGTTGATTTTTTTTCAAAGAACCAAGTCTTAATTTCATTGATTTGTAATTTTTTTGTTTCACTTGTTTCTATTTCATTGATTTTAGCCTTGAGTTTGATGATTTATTCCTGGATACTCTTTTTGGGTTTTATTTTTCTAGGGCCCTCAATTTTGTCATTATGTAATTTATATGAGATTTCTGGTTTTTTTTTTCTTTTCATGTAGGTACTTAGTGCTATGAGACTGCTTCTTAGAACTGCATTTTCTTTAGCGTTCAATTCTAAAAGAGTTTTTAATCTTCTTCTTGATTTCCATCTTGACCTAATTTTCACTCAGTAGTGAGTTGTTACGCTTCCATGAGTTTGTATACATTTTACCATTTCTATTGTTGTTGGTATCCATGACAGTCAGACAGGATGCAGGATGCTATTTCATTTAAAAAATACTTCTGAGACTTGCTTTATGCCCCAATATGTGGCCAATTTTTGAGAAAGGTCGGTGTGCTGCTGAGAAGAAAGTATGTTCTTTAGTATCTGGATGGAATGTCCTGTAGCTGTTTGTTAGATCCATTTGATTTATGACATGATTAACTCCAACAGTTCTGTGGTTAGGTTTTGTCTTGATGACCTTTCTACTGCAAGAGTAGGGTACTGAAGTCACCCATTATCATTATGTTCATTATAGTGCAATTCCACATATGGTCAATATGTGATTTCAGCTGTAGTCATAATTCTTTTATGAACTTGAGAATTCTTGTATTGTGTGCATAAGCATTTAGAATTATAATATCCTCTTGATGGATTTTTTTAATGAGTATTTAGTGTCTCTCTATCTCTTCTGATTAGGTTTGGCTAGAAGTCTGCTTTGTTGGATGCCAAAATAAGTACACGTGCTTGATTCTTGGGTCCATTTGCTTTGAATACCCTTTTCCATTCTTGTGCACTCAGGTGGTGTCTATCCTTTGTGATGAGGTATATTTCTTGGTTTCAGCAGAAAGACAGATCCTGTTTTCTAATACAATTTATTAGTCTATGTGTTTTTGTTGGGTAACTGAGACCATTAATATCGAGGGTTATCAATAAACAGCATTTATTAATGCCTGTTATTTTGCTATTGTGGTGTGTGGATTCCTCTACTCCCAGCCCTCACCCTTTTGACTAACTGCTCTGGGACAATTTATGTTTTGTGTTCTCTTGAGTATAATTATCCTTTTTTTATAGTTTTTCCCTCAGTCTGTTGCAGTGGTTTTCAACCTTCCAAATACTGTGACCCTCTAATAAGTCCATCATGTTGTGGTGACCACCCAACCATAAAATTATTTCATTGATACTTCATAACTGTAATTTTGCTACTTGAATTGTAATGTAAATATCCAATATGTCAGATATCTGATGTGCGACCCTTGTGGGAATCATAACCCATAGGTTGGGAATCACTGTTCTGTTGCCTTCTGTAGAGCTATATCTATTGATAGAAATTGATTAAATTTGTTTTTAATGTGAAATGTTTATCTTTCTCCATTGATTATGATTAATGGTTTTACTGGATATAGTAATTCAAATTGGAATCTGTGGTCTTTGAGATTGTGTAGACCACTTGTCTAAGCCCTTTTAGCTTTTAGAGTCTCTATTGGAAAGTTAGGTATAATTCTAATTTTTATATGTATTTTTTCTCTTTCAGAATTTAATATTCTTCCTTTGTTCTGTTCACTTAGTGTTTTGGTTATTATGGGTCATGGAGAGTTTCTTTCCTGGTCCTTTCTATTTGGTTTTCTGTATGCTTTTTTTTTTTTTTATCTTGATAGACATTTCTTTCTTTGGATTAGGGATATTTTCTTCTATGATTTTGTTAACAATATTTTCTGTGCCTTTGACCTGGGTTTTTCTCCTTCTACATATTTTTAGTTGGGTTAGCCTTTTCATAGTGTTCTAGATTTCCTGGATGTTTTATGTTTATTTTTTTTTTATTTAAATTTTTCTCTGATTGAGCTATCCATTTCTTCTACCTTGTCTTCATGACCTGAAATTCTCTTTCATTTCTTTTAATACATTGCTGAAAATTTCCTCTGATGTTTTTTGTTTAATATCTGAACTTTTTCATTTCCAGTTTTATTTAAATTTGGGTTTTCTTTAGTGATTCTATTTCTTTCTTAAATTCTACTTTCATACCTTGAGTTGTCTTCATTATTTCATCAACTGTTTGTGTTCTCATTGTCATCCATCAAAACATTTATTCATATCATCTTTCGGGTCTTTGAACATATGCACAATTGATATTTTGAAGTCCTTGTCTTGTACTAAGACTAAATTGCATATCTTAGGGTCAGTAGGGTTGCTGGCTTCTGGAGGAGGCACATTACATTGGCTGTTCTATTTCAGTTTTTGCGCTGGGATATAAGCATCTGGAGATACGATGTTTGAAGTGCTTCTTGGTGTAGATATCTGGCCTTTTGTTGTTTCCTTGGATGCTTTTCCCCAGTCTAGGTCCTAGACAAATGAGGTGACTGTGGGACCCTTGGATCCTAGTCCGGTGTGTTGAATATGGGGTCCCTGGAAGAGAGCTGTTCTGCATGTTGGCAGAAATTCATAAAGGATTAGAGATAGGCTAGAATGAAAGACTGAGCAGAGTGGAGCGGAAGAACTTGGGGGACCCCAAGATTCACTATCAGGCCTAATCCCTAGGTAGGCCAGGAGGAGGGGCTCCTGTTCACACTTGCATCAGGACTAAGGATAGTCTAGAGAGACCTGAAAGGAAGACAGGAAGAAGGATGAACATCCAGTACCCGAGTCTCAGCCTAGTGTGGCAGCTTTGGATCCTTAGTAGAAAGAGGTTCTGTGGGTCAATGGAGTCACAAAGGACTGGGGATGGGCTAGAAGGAAATGATGAAAGGGGCTAGGGGACCCTGGGTCCATACTAAGAAACCAAGTTCCTAGGGTATGGGGACAGACTCTGAAAGAATCTTCTTTACTCCTCAAATTATATACATTTCCTATAAATTGCTGTATTCAAGGAAGATTCAAAAAATATTTAATAGTGAAACATGAAGATCAGGCATAGGATCTTACACTTATAGCAGTGACATCCTGGGGATCTGTAATCTCTTTCCTTTAGTTTCTTGGCCATCACAAACTCTTCCATCCAGAGAGGGAAAGGGTGTCAGGTAAATATGGCGTAGTCCTCAGGAAGTCAGAACAGTAGCTACTTACAAGGTAGTCTGGACTTGTGTTTTAACAGTTTAACTATATGGCAGGTTTTATCTGCAAAGATCTGTCTTGATTATGATTTATCATGCTGTCTCAAATAAAGCACCTATCACATAATTCTGGTGGTCTATTTCCTTAAATTTATTTCCTGCCAAACTCCAAGTCCTTAGCAATATCTTTAACTGTATGCCCTTAAGGTGCCTCTGGAGCCTCTCTGGGCTTATTTTCCTTTTGGCCTTTCTAGCTATTCAGTACTCTCTTGCTCTTTCTAAATAGTGCTCCCTCAACACAAATCTCCCTTCCTTTGCATTCCCTTTCCTGTCTATTCTCCACCCATTCAGGCTTGTGCACTTAAAACTACCATCACAACTATGAAATTGATGAAGCTGCATGTATTATGAGGATATTGAACCTTGATTCAAATAATGATTTCAAACCTGAAACTGTCAGGCAATGTAGCTTTTTCTGGAAGAGAAATCTGGAGGACAAAGTGGATATTTTGCTACTCCTCAAGTGACACTTGTAAAACCTTTCTGCAGCGTTGACTCCGCTTACATGGTAATGTCAAACAATCTGTGGCCTACTATGATTATATGGGGAGGACAAAAACTTCCATCATCATTACCAATTCTCATACATCTGACTCCAGTAAGACAATGACCTTTTCAGGTGTTAAAATGGGACATTAGCCAAAGTAAGAAGAGTACGGGAGAGAAAAGGTCAGCCGAAACCAACAACATTTTACCTTTAAGTTCCCTGGATAAGTGGAGATAGTCTCAGTAATAATGTGCCCCCCTCCAGTCTACTACTGACTCTGAATTTTAGCCTACTTAAGCAGATTGTGGTGAAAGAACAAATAATAACTTATTAACTTTATTACTGACCCTAGCTATTGACAGTTCTGTATTTGGCTTAGATTCATTCATATGGATAAATGAAATGAGTAATGCTTCCTTTGTTTTTAATGGATGCTAACCAAAGCTGACCAACCCAGTCAATCTATTGTGTAATATTGAATGGAAAACCACTGTGAAGAGCGAAGGGCAAACAAAAGCATGTTTCCTTCGCTTTTAGGTTCTGATGAACATACCTTAAGAAGGTTCCATTTTAACATGCACAATTATATCCAAGGAATTTGGTTTGGGTTTTTGAACAATAGTGTCAAATACAAAGTCAATGGAATTTATTTCCTTTTGTTTTCTAGAATTCTTCCATTTTGAGAAGAATTTATAATTAATCTCTTTTTTTTTCCTAATTGAGGACACAGCTCTTAAAACCATAATTTATGGTTTTGTAATTTAATGTTTCTTAGCAGGAACAAAACTTTAGGCAAAATACCACCAACTCTTAAGAAATCTTTATTTGCCCTTATGTTAGGAAAACGGGATTAGAATCTAAACATCATAGAATCTGACACTTTTTTTAAAAAATAATGTCTTCAAACATTAGTTTTCCTATTTATTTATTTATATTTATTTAAATTTTTTTCATTTTACATATCAACCTCAGATCCCCCTCCCTCCCCTTTTCCTGCCTTCTCCCCCTACTTCCCCTCCCCCATCTCACCCTCTTATCCACTCCTCAGAGGGGTTAAGGCTTCCCTCTGGTAGTCAACAAAGTCTGGCATACCAAGTTGAGGCAGGGCCTAGCCCCTCCCTGCTGCATCAAGGCTGGACAAGGTATCCTACCATAAGGAATGGGCTCCAAAAAGCCAGTTCATGCACTTGGGATAAGTCCTGATCCCACTGCCAGGGGCTCCACAAACAGATGAAGCCACACAACTGTCACCCACACTCAGAGGGCCTAGTTTGGTCCCATGCAAGTTCCCAGCTGTCTTTCCAGAGTCCTTGAGCTCCCACTAGCTTGGGTCAGCTGTCTCTGTGGTTTTCCCATCATAATCTTGACACTCCTTGCTCATATGATCCCTCCTCCCTCTAGTCAACTGACCTCCAGGAGCTCAGCCCAGTGCTTGGCTGTGGATCACTGCATCTGCTTCCATCAGTTACTGGATGTAGGTTCTAGGATAACATTTAGGGTAGTCACTAATCTGATTACAGGGGAAGCACAGTTTAGGCAACATGGCAACATTTCCACTGCTACTAGGAGAGAATCTGACACATTATTGTGTACATAATAGTTAACCATAATATAGGATTCATTAACCCCCCCTCCCCCCCAAAAGTATACCTGTAACCAGTCTAGTTGGAATTCATATGACCTCTGTGGGCTTTTACTAGATGCTACATCTAGGGTGGGACCACCTATCTATTAACCCTGAGAATTTATTTAAATAAAGCCTAAGACAAGCAGGTGTTTTCCTTCTTTTAACCAGCTCTTACTGTTTCTGGGCTTTGCAGACAGACGTTCACAGGAAACAAGGACCATGCAGCCTCTGGTCTTTCCTTCCTAACCTGTAGCATCCTCTCTTGATAGGTCCAACCATCAGTCCCAGGTGAAAGCACTCTGAGCCTTCCTTACCCCTTAGTCCTGAAAGAAGGACTTGGCTTTGTTCTTCAGTAATTAATTCTGAATATTTTCCTCTGAAGGCAGTTAAACTTGGAAAAAATGCAGCAAAACATTTTGAAAACAAAGTGGCACTTTCCAACCCATTTTCTCCAACGTGAGCATCTTAGTTACTTTTGCATTACTGTGACAAAGTATCTGACAGAAACATCCCAATGGAGGAAAGAGTGGTTTTGGCTCATGTGGGTGGCTAGCTCTGTTACTTTGGGCCTGAGGTGAGGCTGAATGAGTGTCATGGTGGTGGGAGTCTATTCTGTACATAGGACAGAATAGGAGGCTCTTCACCCCAGGACAGACAGGAAACAAAGAAACAGAATGTTTCCCAAGGACCCTTCTCTAGTGACTTACTTTTTCCAGTCTTCTTCAACTTCGTAATTATTCTAGAACTGCCCAGAGTAGCATCAGCAGCTTGGACTAAGTCCCCAGCACATGAGCCTTTTGGAAAGACACCCCTTACCAACTAGACTCATCCTATTGCTTGACAATCAGAGATTGTGATCAGTGTGATTTTTAAATGCTGTATTCAGTGCCATTTTGTCTGTCCCACAAACTGGCACCAGTCTACAAACTGTTTCCTGCCCTTAATGTGATATGTGAAAAAAATAAAATCAGAGACTTTAGAGAAAGAATTTGTCACAATTTTATATTTATTAAACCTAATAGTAAAAATGAAATTTTATATTTTATATGCATTTGAGTTTTTATTTTGTTTTTTTCCATTAAATCAACGACACTACATTTTATTAAAATGATATTCTTTTGCGAATTGGGAAGAAAAATCCAAAAGAATCCTTTATCATTGAGAAATACTGATGGGTATGATTGTTATCTAGACAATCGTAATACATGATATGTAATAAACTAAGGATTCTGAGAAGCCACACAGTGAAAACGCACCTTTAACTAGGATTTGCCAGTATCCACTACCAGAATTAGCATCTTCCAGTTCTTTCCTTATTGTTGAAGAAAGAGGTCATTTTATGTTTTAAAAGGTTTATTATTATTATTTTTGCTCTTACATACAACTGATGCTTTATCAAGTATATTTCAGGAAACATTGAACTGTGTGGAGCAAATTTGACAAAGCATACTTTTTAGTAGAACAGTAATGTATTTCTGTGTTTAAAGACCTATTCAAAATAAAGGACATGGTGGTAGAGTGTGTGCCTAGCATGTAGGACACCTTGGGTTCAACCTCCAGTTTCAAAAACAAAACAAGCCTCAAACAAAAAATAATACCAATCAACCAAGCATCAACTTCCCCTCAAACCTCCAGAGACCAGAGAGTACCTACCCCACACATACATCATTCCATATTGTATGTTCAGAAATGTATGCTTCAACTGTACATGTATGTTAAGTAACTGTGATGTAAAAAGTAGAGGCACCATCAAGACATGGCCAAGAGATAGAGGAGATCACTTGAGGTCAGGTGAAGGAACAGGAAATAAAAGTGAGAGGGGAGGGGGAGGAGGATTTCAACTCTGTGTGTGTGTGTGTGTGTGTGTGTGTGTGTGTGTGTGTGTATGTGTGTGTGTGTGTCTATGTGTGTGTGTGTGTATGTATGTGTGTGTGTTGTCATTGTTGTTATTATTTTTTTTCCATATAAAAAAACAGGACACTGTGTTGGAGCCATTGATCTTGTTGTGAATTCCCATCATGTTCAGGACTGTTTTCAGCTGTCCACAATTGAGTGCTATTTGAAAGACTTCAAAGCAGACTCTGGAGGTTTTGGTTTGCACACACAGGAGGCCTGACCGCTGATTTCCTGAATTAAATGCACACAGGAAATCCAAATTCTTGGGCTCCTAGTGATACTCGGGCTGCACTTTCTTCCTTGAATGACAAAATGTTTGAACATTCTTAAACTGAAACTACAACGAAGGAACAGACAGAATGCAGTTAATTTCCTCCAGCCCTGAATTTAGAAGTAAAGTGGCACTAAAGGGCCACTGTGCAGAGACACTTCGTGAGGGCCGTGGGCAGCACATTGCCCCACAGGGTGTCATTCCCTGGGAAAATTTTAGGGTTCTTGGTTTCTGTGTGTGTGTGTGTGTGTGTGTGTGTGTGTGTGTGTGTGCGCGCGCGCGCGCGCGCATGCTTATGTGTGCACGTGTGGAGACCACAGGTCAATAATTCTTCCTCAGGTACCATCTACCTTATTTTGAGACATGGCCCAGGAACTCACCAGATGTGCTAGACTTCTAACCAGGAGTCTTTTTATCTCTATCTCTCCAGCCCTGAGAATATGGGTGTGTACCATCATGCCCTGTAGCTGGAAGTTTTCCTGTGTCCATCGGGGTGTCAGGACAAATCTCTCCCACTCACGTGCCCCAAGTAAACACACAGAAGCTTATATTAATTATAACTTCATGGCCATGGCTCAAGATTTTGCTAACTAGCTCTTATATCTTAAATTTGCCCATAACTGTTAATCTATGTATCACCACACATTCCATGGCTTTACTTGCGTCCTGTTACATGTTGCTCCTTGGGCAGTTCACTGGCATCTCTCTCAGCCTGATCCTGTCTCTCCCTTTGAATTTCCCACCTGCCTCTAAGCTGTCTTGCCATAGGCCAAATGGCTTTTTTTTTTAATCAACCAATCAGAGCAACACATATTTGCAGCATACAGAAAGACATTTCCCCATCAATGCCCAGATTTTTATTTCTGGTGATCGACCTCCTTTGCTTGCAAAGCAAGTGCTTTACACACCAGTCTATCTGCACAGTCCTCATGCAGGCTGCAACTGTTGAAAACTTGATCTTGTAAGTGCTTCATAAATGACCATATGTTTTATACCAACCCCAACAGACCCAGTGATTAAAATCAGACTGGCGAGGGCGTATCAGTGAAGAGTGCACAGGCTAAATGCTGATTTCCTAGGGTCAAGCTCTGGACTCTCTGCTACTGGTGTAACTTTGACTAAATAATTTGGGTATCTCCATCCTGTGGTCGGAGTGGAAGAGATAATACAGTGCTGACAGGGATGTGGTGCAGAGTAAGTAGCTAATGGTCAGTTTTTTTATAATTTATGTTGGTAGATACAATGTCAGGTAGACTATGTTTTCAAATGGACTTGATTATTTTCTGTTACCTTGCGGGCAGACTACACAGGAAGCCAAATTATTAGGCTGTGGGAAAAGAGTTACTCCTGTGTTTATGCATTATAGCACTAGGCTGTGACCACATGATGCCTTTTGTCAAATTCATGCTTGCAGCTGGCTAACAGCTTCCGATAGCTCATGGGCCAGAGTTGCTGGCCTGAGAGCTGGTCTGCCTCTTCATGGTGTCTGCAAGCTTATGACTGTGTGCTAATGGAAGGTGGGAAAGGACCGTGTGCTCTGACTTTACAGTGTCAGGTCCTAGATAGATACCTTAATTGCTCGCTCGCAGAAATCACCGCTCTGCTGTTCCATTGTATACATGTGTCCTCACACACAGGTTTGTGAACTGAGTAGCAATGACTGAGACTCCGGTTGGCAACCAATCTACACTTAAAGGAATAGGCTCTTCGGGGTGAAGATTAGCAGAAATAAAGCCACGATTTCAGAAATGACGTGGATCTTTCTGAGTACTATTAAAATTCTATGGTGGCCTATTGAATTGAAACCTCAATATGTATCCAAATTATTATCCAAGTGTCCTCTTTATCAGTTTGATCAACTTTCTGAACTAGGAGCTTGACCTTGAGGAAAATCATGACCCTCCCCCTCCAAAAAAGGTATCAGAATAATCACAAAAAATGTGATTCTCTTTCTACTGTAGTTCTCATCCATGTCTCAGGCAGTTTAATAACAGTGTTTTAATGATTCTCCTGGCCACTGGTGAAAGGCAAAAACAAAGTCCTCTATTTAATGAGTAAAGAAGATCAAGCAGTTTTTGGATTGCTTTTGTTTCACTCTTGTAAGCCAATGTGCACGACTTGTTGCCAGGGAGCATCGAAAAACTGAGAGGTTCATTTGTGTTTGGGTGACGGTCGAAGCAATTATTAAGAAGGGTGGATGTTCCAACTCTTTATTATCCTCACTTAATACAGCAGGGCACTTTTGTGTATCATTCATTTCCCCCTGAATTTTAAGATCAGAGTATATAAAAATAAACTTTTAATTAGCAATCTAGTGAAGAAAATAGACTCATGTTTAGATATGACATTATAATTTTTTCTCACTTCTGGGGCCCTTTAAAAATAATCTCTATCATTTCAACTTGGCAATGAGCCTCCAGCCTCACACTGAAAATTAACTTATAGTTTTCATTAAGTGAAGTCTAGACTGTCTGAGTCTTCCCCCAATTTCAGAGCATAAGTGATTTGACTTGCTCTGTATCCAAAACTTCTTCCTAAAGACAAAAAGTGGGAGTTACATACAATTGCTTTCAAACCTTCCACGGGGTAAGTACAGTGTTCAATAACTTCATCAAATAAGGTATAAATTTTATGGTGCAAATGCCAGGCTTCACAGGTCGCTGAGCTTTTTCAAATGGTACACAGGCTGCCTATATCAAATTTGTACAAAAGAATTGATTTTGGTGGTTGGAATAAGGCCATTTCAGTCTTGCTGCAAGCTTTCCAGAAATAATGGTGCTATATTAGGAGATAAATTATATATAGATTACTGTTTTTAAGTATTATTCAGAATGTTAACAACTAATATAATAGGCTTTCTATTGCAATCCTAAATAGCAAGTGTCAACCTGCTTTTTACAGCTCTCCAGTGCCTCTCAGCAGTCGTGTGGCTTCTAGGGAAAGCTGTGCTGTCTGGCCTGCCGAAACATCATGTTTTATTCTTGTTCTTTCTTTTCGTCCTTTTAGGTCTGCTGTGCCTCTGTTACTGGCAAGACCTTTGATACCCGGCAAGTTGCACTGCTGAGAGGCAGGGGGAGACATGTGTGCCAAAGGGAGGTCCTTTCTGTGCTTTGTTGTCGTGTGAGATATTAACCGGCAGGAGGAATGGTCAGTACGTGATGCATATGCACTTAGCCTTCTGGAGTGTGTTCTGTGCCCTTGTGAGCTTTCGACTGTGGATCATGTCTCAGAAAGGCAGATTTTCCTGCTTTTTCATCTTCATCCTTTCCAAGAGGTCACAAAGGTTTTGTGTAGTACACATAGACAAGTCTTTTATTGTTAATGTTATTATTATATATATTCTTTAATAATTTCATACATGTATACAGTGCATTCTGATTGCCCTCACAGCCCAACCCCCTTTATCTTCCCTTACCCTGTCAATTTCTCCTCCTCCATACAGGTCCCTTTCCGACGTTCATGTCTTTTTGTTTTGTTTTGTGAACCATTGAGTTTAACCAGAGCCATCTATTGACCATGGGTTCGGAATTATGCATTGGAGCCTGGTGGGCTCACCATTGGGTGAACAACTGAACACAGTGACTCCTAGCCCTCTACAATCCACCTGGAGCCAATTGTTCAGTGGGGAGAAGTGGACCCCCTGGAGTTCCTTCCCATCCATGACTTGTTTTACCTTTATCACAGTGGCTGAGCTTTAAATTACTCTGTGGCCACTAAGGCCGTAGCGTGGGGGGAATTCTGTTCTCCCAGACAATGGCTCTGTGCTACACTAAATGTAGTCCTCACTAAATTTCTATTGTTCTAATAAAACTCGAGATTCAAAGGCTAGGCTGAAAACCCGGGAGTTCAGAGAGTTAGAATAGCAACTGGCTAATTTTCTCTTTGCTGGCGTAGTGGAAGCCACTCCCTTCCACACCCCACACCCCAATTAAAAAATACCTACACTAAGCTCCTCCCTGCTACTTCCTGTCAATCTGTTGCTAACCCCGCCTCTCTGAGCTCAGGTTAATTTTATTTAACTAAGGCAAATGCAGCACATCTTTACAAAGTTCACACACGCAGCAAGAACAAATGTAACATCTTTGCCTGGCTACACAAACATTCCACAGCAATGGCTGACTCTTGCCGGACAAAGCTTTGTGAAGGCCCAGTGCATGGCAATCGCAGCTGTCATGAATTCTTGATTGCGGTGGTTTTGCCCTGCCCAAAGATAGCATTTCACAGCCACTCTCTCTGCCTTCTTTCATATTATGCCGTGCCCTCTTCTGTGTTATTCTCTGAGCCTTATAGGGGGTGATACAAATGTTTTGTTTAGCTGAGCGCTCAACTGTCTTTCATTCTCAGTACCTTAAACAGGCAAGACTCTGCATTCTCTGCCATTCTTTGAAAAGAGAAGCTCTCTGATTAAGACTAACAATTGTGTCTGAGTAAGAACATTATTCAGAAGCCATTTTGACCCCGTGGCAATTTAACTAACCAACGGTAATAAATACTCCCTCAGGGCCCATATCTTTCCCAGCCAGAGACTTTTGACTGAGTTTACAGTACTAGGTATGGATTCCTTCTTGTGGAGTGAGCCTCAAATCTAGCAGAGAGTGCTTGGTTTCTTCCATAACATCTGTGCTCCTATTGTAGCAGTGGGGACATCTAAGCAAAAAATCTTTTTTAAAGCTCTAGCAAAGCAAAGAGTAGTAGTGCATGCTACAGTCCATCACAGGGTGGGCAAAGGAAAGAGCATCACAGGTTTGAAGACAGCCACCCTGTCTCAAAACACACAGACATGCCTACACACAGAGAGACACACACACAGAGACAGACAGACATCCATACACAGAGACACACACACAGAGACAGACACAGACACATACACACATAGATACACATGCACACACATGCATGTACCCTCTTTCCTTCTACAAATACACCTCCTTGGCTCCTGAGTTTACTGAATTCTTTCCTTCCTTGTGCCCCTTCAACATTGCTCTTCTAATTCATGTGCCTGTCTCTTGGAGGGGTCAGGAATCCCTGCCACCTCTGTTTCTATCCATCTTCACATGATAGAAAGGCATGTTTATTTGTCAAGTAACTGTTACCCCATCTTGGAATCAAAGATAAGAATATGGCTAAATCTTAAACAGAGAATATTTGTTACCGTAAGTGTGCTGCTTAGAAGTGACTCTATATGATAAGAGTAAAGGAGTTAAGAATAAAATGTAAAGGAGAAACTTGGCTGGAAACTCTCTGGGAAGAGATGTGCCTATGCAGGGCAGGAGGCTCCCACTGCTGATTTCCCATGTGGAAGGGTGGAAGTTGTATGGATCTCAATCATCCTTTTTTGTTTAGAAGTTTTGGGCACCTTTGTCAGAAAGTTTTCATTTCTTCTGCTTTGTTCCTTATACTCTAAGACCTTGTATTCTTCTTCCCCCTCTTCCGCAGGATTCCCTGAGCTCTACCTAATGTTTGGCTATGGGTCTCTGCATCTGCTCCTATCAGTTGCTGGATGCAGCCTCTCTGATGACTCTTATGCTAGGCTCTGGTCTTCGGGTATAATAGCATAATATCATTAGGAATCATTTCATTTACTATTTTCTTGTTTTGTCTAGTCATGCTTGGTTCTATCCTAGGTCTCTGGGCTATCCAGCCTCTGGTTCCCGACCCTTCAGGCAGTGTCAGGCATGGGCTCCCTCTAGTGGCACAGGTCTCAAGTTGGCCCAATCATGGGTTGACCACTCCCACAAGTTCTGTGCCAGCTCTACCCCAGCACATCTTCCAGATGCAGTCAATTGTAGGTCACAGGCTTGTGGCTGGGTTGGTGTGCCGGTCCCTCCACTGGAAACCCTGTCTCATTACAGAAGATGGCCCATTCAGGCTCTGTATCCTCCATGACCAGGAGTCTTTGCTAGAGTCACCGTCGTAGATTCCAGGAACTTTCTATTGTACTAGGTTTCTACTTGGCCCCTGAATACCCTTCCCCCCACAAGAACACAGCCCACAGAATCAGCCAAGCAGGGCTCATAGGGGCTCACAGAGATTGAACAGACAACCAGAGAGCCTGCATGGGTCTGACCTAGGTCCTCTGCATATATGTTAAGTATGATTGTATAGCTTGGTGGTCTTGTGGGACTCCTAACAGCAGGAATAGGGGCTGTCTCTGACTCCTTTGGCTGATTTTGGGACCCTTCTCCTCCTACTGGGTTGTCTCATCCAGCCTTGATATGAGAGTTTATGCCAAGTCTCATTTTAACTTGTTCTATCATGATCAGTTGATATCCCTGGGAGGCCTGCTCTTTTCTGAAGGGAAATGGAGGAGAGGAGGAAGGGGAAACTGAGGTCAGGATGTCATATATGAGAGAAGAATAAAAACAATCTTATATTCTTGTTGCTTTTTAAAATTTTATTTTTAGCCGGGCGTTGGTGGCGCACGCCTTTAATCCCAGCACTTGGGAGGCAGAGGCAGGAGGATCTCTGTGAGTTCGAGGCCAGCCCGGGCTACCAAGTGAGCTCCAGGAAAGGCACAAAGCTACACAGAGAAACCCTGTCTTGAAAAACCAAAAAAAAAAAAAATTATTTTTATTTATTTATATTTAGAGGGAACAAAAATATCAATTCAGTCTAGAAAGGCTTTCCTAACCACTCAACTTGGACCTTTATTTGAACTAGGACACTACAAAATAATAATAATTTAAAAAAAAAACAACACAAAATAACTTCCACCCATTTGGGGGTTTTTAGTGCCCGAGTGATAGCTGCATCTGGCATATCAAGTTATATAGTTCATGTAATTTTTATATCTGCCAGATATATTTTAGAATGTAAATGAAGAAGGCTAATTAATTTTAATACAATCATCTCAAATTAACTTCCCTCCCACTATTGCAATGACCTCTCTAGATTTATCCTGCTCTATTTCTCCGTTAAGCGCGAAAACATTTCTTCTCTCTCTGGGCTGGTCATGCCTACTCAAGCACTGTTTAACAGTGCTCTTGTCAAGGACAGCATAACCAGTCAGGTTGGTCTGAATTTAATCAGCACTCTAGTCCAGTGCTTATTTTATCACTTAGAATAATAGCAGTTCTCAGATAGTTAATGTTTTTTTTTTTTTTTTTTTTTTTTTTGGTGCCAAAATGTTCAGGGTCACTCCAGACACGGCAGTCCCTTCTGAACAAAAGTGGATTTGATTCTCTCTTCTGTCAGGTACACATCAAGGGCCTCCTTTCTCCTGCTCATCCTTTCATGTTGGACTTCTGGTCCTTGGTCCTCCTCCCTGGGGACTTGTGTCTTCCTCTGCATGTTCTTTATCAGGAAAACTCCGAGCTTCGAAGGGCCTCCGAGGTCATTTGTACATTCCAGAGAAGAGAAGCCCACGGCTACAGAGGTCATGAGACCCGACAGAGGTCACACTGCTAATTAGGGGAGGGCTGAAGCTGGACTCCAGGTCTTTTGACCTCTGCTCCAAGGACTTTACTACCGCAAGAGGAAAGGCACAGGGGCTGTACAGACATTAGCAATTCCCCGTGGCATTTTAGAATAGCAAGCTTTGGTTAACCTATTTCTCTTCTGCTTTATAAAGTCTTCAGTTTTTCTCCCCCAGTTCTTCCATTTTCTTATATGGAAGGTGAATCTGACACAGTGCACAGAGAATTGATTGTTTCCCACAAGAAGAGTGGAAAACAGGCAGCACAAGTATTTAGGGATATTCAAGGGTGCTTAGCGCGCCGTGATTCCCTGACAACTCAGTAAGCGTGCCTGCTCTGATTTTCCTGAGAGAGGAAGAGGCAGGAAGGAGCTGCTTTGGGAGCCCTGGGGACTAGCAGAGGTGCAGTGTTGCAGTGAGTGAGTGGGTAGTATTCTTGATATTGGGGTAGCCCCTCCCACCCCCATACAGGAAAAAAGGGGGGGGGAACGAAGAAGAAAAGAAAAGAAAAACAAAGCAGAATCACTGTCCCCTAAGCTCAGAAAGTCTGGAAGCTAATAAGACTCAGATTTAAGGCTTCAAGTAAAACGCTGAAAGGCACTGCATGTCACAGCTGAGAGCCCAGAAGACCACCCGCACATCTTTTTATGTCGCACACAGATCTACTGGGAATGCCCTCTCAGTCTCATGGAGGGCTGTCCTGACCCTGTGCTGCAATACTAATCAGTCTACATTTGTAGCAGGAGGAAGGAGGTGCAAAGGGCCTGGAGCACGTCACCTTCTGAGTGTCTGGACGTAGACACCTGGTACAGGAAGTTTAAAAAGACTGGAGCAGACATGTAAAAGGTCTCTGTAGCCAGAAGTTTCTCTAGTCCCACCCAGCTCCGTAGTCCTGCAGCCACTTATAAAATAATCACTCAGAGGCTTAATTACAAACTGTATGGCCAATGACTTAAGTTTCTTGATAGCTAGCTCTATCATCTTAAATTAACCTATTTCTATTAATCTATGTTTTACCACATGGCTGTGGTGTTACCAGTCTGCTGGCATGTTGCTCCTTGGGCAGCAGACTGGCGTCTTTCCCATTTCTGCCTTTCTTCTTCCTGTCTCTCTCTTGGATTTCCCACCTGGTTATATCCTGACTCGCCATAGGCCAGAGCAGCTTCTTTATTAACCAATCATAGCAACACATGTTCAGAAAGACCATCCCACAGCAGGTCTCCAGTTTCCTTTGACTTCGACTATGCCTCTGTTCTCTCTAGACCGGCATTTCTGCTATGCTTCTGATCCCCAAAGCCTAACAAGCCTCTAAACCACAAAGTGTGCAAAAACATCTTTTGAGAGCAATGTCTGAGGGATGGGAACTGTCCCAGTGGTCGAGTGAATTCTAATTTGGAGTTTTGGAGCAGTTCGAAATGAAAGTTGCCTACGGTGTGCACTCAAAATGGGACAAATTAAAAGGGTGGTGGGGAAAAATGGAAAGTTCTACCTCATCAGGACTGCAGGGTATCATCTCCCTTCATCTCAGCCTGCAAAGCTCTAGCCTTGTTTCTCTTCCACTCAGGAATTTCTTAGGTTAGCAGAAGCTTCCCGATGTGTGTTGGCCAAAGAAAGCTGTCCATCATTATTGAGTCATTTAAAACTTTCCATCCCTCCCTCCCTCCCTCCCTCCCTCCCTTCATCCTTTCCTCCCTCTCTCTTTCCATCCCATTCCATAATTCCTTCCTTCCTTTCTGTTGAAAATAGAATCTTCTCTCATACAATACATCAGGACCACAGTTTCCCCTTCCTCCACCCCTCCTATCTTCTCCTAATCTCCCCCCTTTCCCTGATCCACTCCCCCTCCATTTCCCTTAAGAATTGAGCAGGCCTCCAAGAGACAACAACCAAATGCAACAAACAAGATACAATAAGACAAGGCAAAAGCCCTCATATCCAGGCTGGACAAGCCAACCCAATAGGAGGAAAAGAATCTCAAGAGCAGGCAAAAGAGTCAGAGACACACCCTCTCCCACTGTTAGGAGTCCCACAAAAACACCAAGCTAACAGCCATAACATCCATACAGAGAACCTGCTGCAGATCCATGGAGGCCCCCTGCTGCCAATTTAGTCTCTGTGTGTCCATATGAGCCCTGCTTAATTGATTCAGTTTGCCCTGTTCTCCTGGTGTCCCTTCCCTCTGACTCTGGAAATCTTTCCTCTCCCTCTTCATCAGAGTTCCCCAGGCTTCTAGGGAAAGGGATCCAATGGAGACCTCTCTCCATATAATTAATGTCTGTCTGTGGATCTCTGTAACCATTCCCCTCTGCTGCCAGAGGAAGCTTTTCTGATGATGACTGGACAAGATACTGATCTATGAGTATTGAAGAATATCATTAAGAACCATTTCATCAGATTTATTTATTTGCCAGTTGTGTTTGGTCCTACCCTAGGTGTCTGGACTATTCAGTCTCCTGTTTCTGGCCATCTAAGCAGTGTAGGGCATGGGCTTCCTCTTGTGGCTTGTGCTCCAAGTTAAAGCAAACACTGGCTGGCCACTTCCACAAGTTCTGTGTCACCATTGCTCCAGCACATCTTGCAGGCAGGACAGATTATAGGTCCAAGGTTTTTGTGGCTGTGTTGGTGTCCAAATTTCTCTTTCAGTAGTCTGCAGAGTACCTTCTCACACCAAAGAGACTAGAACATAGGGGTCAAGGCTCCATGCAGGCACCAGCTCATAAACAATTGATTTTCTTTTATCAGAGACAGTAATCATCATAAATAAAATGTTCTTATCTTCAGCTTCTAGAACAAGTATGGAAATGACATTTCTCAGGTACTAAATTGTGTTGTGATGAAGCTGGATTGAAAGGGATGTATGTGAGGTTTTATCTGGGGAGAGCAGAAAAAAAACCACAGAGAAGTAGATTTAAATTGTGTTCAGAAACTCTCAAGTTTCAAGGCAGTGTCCTCCCTACTGCCCAGGCTTGTAGTCAGAAGTTTTTCTATGTCCTGCTCAGTCCTGCAGCTGCTCAGACCCAAGTAAACACACAGAGGCTTATATTAATGATGAACTGGATGACCTATGGTCAAGCTTCTTCCTAGCTAGCTCTTACAACTTAACCCATTTCTATTAATCTATAAGTTGCCATTTGGCTGTGATGTTACCAGTCTGCTAGCATCTTGCTGCTCCTTGGACACAGGCTTGGGTCTCCTCTTCCTCTCCTTTCTCCTTTCACTATCTTTGTTGGATTTTCCTGCGTGGCTCCATCCTGCCCTGCCATAGGCCCATGCAACTTTATTTATCAACCAGTAAGAGCAACATATATTCACAGCATATGGAAAGACATCCCACAGCACAGGCTGTCTTCATGTTAGACCTCATTTCAAACCAACTGATCACAAATTTGGGCTCAGGGAGTTCTTCAGGTTTGATGGGTTTGTAGATCAAGTCTGAGAACTTATGATAGTGTTATACTTACAATTATGGCTTTATTATAGCACAAGAATCCAGATCAGAGACAGACAAAGAAAGAGACACACAGAGTAGAATCTGAGACTGTCATAAATAGATATGTGACAATACAGAGTGCTGCGAGCCAGGGAGTGTATCCCAGTTTCAGTGTATAATGGTTTCATTAAAGATTTATTTGATAGGCATGGTTGATTGAGTTTCTGCTGGCATCTGCAACCCTCTTCCTCTCCTCAGAGGTCAGCTACTCTTCACATGGCCCAAACTTCTAATTCTCTAATCACACAGCTTTGATTTTTCTGGTAAAGCTAGTTCCTGTCATAAGTATCCCCCATGTGGTTGATCCCTTCCTCCACCATCTCTTTAGCATAGACTTTCATGTGTGGTCTGAGGGCCCATCACGAAACACAGACACTTCTATCATTGGGGAATTGCAAGAATTTAAAGACTTCTTCTGAGAAGCTGAGACAGAGGCCACACCTGGGCTTTGGTGTGGTGAATTCCACAGTGAGCACATTAGAAGAATGGTTGACTCAGAGCTCTTGTAAGGTGGAGTCAGTCTGTGGCACTCTCCTTGTCAGCCTTGGCTGCTGACTTGACAGCAGAGAGTGATCAATTGGACGTCAGAGAGAGTCTCAGTTGGGGTCTTGATCACAGTGGCCGATGGGCATATCTGGGGGAGCATTTTTTTTTATTGCCAGTCATAGTAGGAAGGTTCAGCCCATGGTGGGCCGTGCCACCCTGGTCCTGAGTTGTATAAAAAAGCTTGCTGGGCACTAGCCAGAGAGAATAAGCTAGTAAGCAATGTCCTCCATGGGTTCTGCTTCAAGCTCCTGCTTTGGCTTCCCTCGATGATGATGGGCTGTGAAATGTAAGATGAAATGAAACTTTTTCTCTCCATGTTGCTTTTGATCATGGTGTTTCTCAAGGTTGAACAAGCCCCGAGGGAGGGAGTAGATGGTGAGAGAAAAATGCTGCCGAAAGACTCATGGCCCCTGGACATGGTGCAGAACTGTATGTACCTGTGCTTTTCTCAGAGCCGAGTAAGGGATGTCAATCGAAGAGGAATAACGTGATGGTTAGTCAGTTTGTACATTCCAGTGGGTTACAAGTGGCTATGAATCCATGGTCTATAGTTCCAGTGTAGCTAGGGTTTTCCTGCCGGGCCCACAGTCAGGACAAATCTCTCTCACCCACCAGTCCCACAGCCGCACAGACCCAACCAAGTAAACACAGAGACTTATATTGCTTACAAACTGTATGGCCGTGGCAGGCTTCTTGCTAACTGTCCTTATATCTTAAATTAATCCATTTCTATAAAGCTATACCTTGCCACATGGCTTGTGGCTTACCGGCATCTTCACATGCTGTTTGTCATGGCGGCGGCTGGCAGTGTCTCCTCAGCCTTCCACTTCCCAGAATTCTCTCCTCCTTGTCCCGCCTATATTTCTTCCTGCCTGACCACTGGCCAATCAGTGTTTTATTCATTGACCAATAAGCAACATGTTTGACATACAGACCATCCCACAGCATTCCAGTCCCACTCGACTGAAAGCAGAGATAATGTCAAGGCAATAAACACAGCTGAAGTACTCTCAATCCTCAACAATGCAGTTGTTTATGTATGAGGGGGAGGGGGAGAAAAAGGCGAGAAGTCAGAAAAATAGTTAGGTTATCTGTAAATAATTAGCATTTGCATTTACACTCTAATGTTCTCCGAGATTTGAGTCCCTCACTAAGGTACCCGGACTTAGAAAGGGTCAGTAATCTTGTTCTGCAAGCGGTTTGTCTTTGAGGCTAAAGCACAGCAAGATTCTAAGGTGGTTTGTGTTTTCTCAAATTCTCCAGTAGAGCCTGGGTAGCTTATTGGACTTCAAAGGGCTCCTCTTTATGAGATGGAAGTGTGGGGAGTTAAGATGTTACCCAGAATAGGAAGAGACCAAGGGGGATGCTTCTTTGAGATCACCTGGAGCCACTGCAGGAAGCAGATGAGTAGCTCTGTGGATAATGGGGTAGAGGCAGCCGAGGTTAATTCTGGGCATTTTGTATTCCTCTCTCACTTCTCGGCTCTTTGAATCACAGAGACTGTAATGTTAGACTACTCGTCCTTTGCTCCAAGAAAACTGCTTTTAAACTACTTCCAGCATGGGTGAGTGCAAAGATCATTATGCACAGATTCAGAAGAGGTAGGCTTGTATGAGACTGCTCCCACTTGCTAGCTGTGTTATCCTCGGACAGTCTGCTAAACCTGCTACCTCGTTTTTTCTTGTCTATATATAAAAAAGGGAATAAAATATCCGTTTAAAAGGATTATTATCAGAGTTAATGAAATAATGCACATAAAAAGCTATAGAACCCTGTCTTTAACATGACGTTCAGCTCGCTTGTCCTTGCCCTGACTGATTCTCTTTGCTACACCACTACATGATTTAAAGCCACTTGCTACTCCAAAGCTTTCAAGCGGCGACTTTGACACAGAATTCTGCATTGTCTCTAAAAGTCTCATTCCCTAGCAAACCCAAGTTCTGCTTAATTGCTTCCTTCCTCCCATTGCTCTCTGTATAACTCAGTTTGAAATTTAACCCTGTTTGCCCCTTGTCAAGGGGACTGTGCCTAGGGGGGGTTAGCTGTTGCTGAGGAATTGTGCAATTTAGGAAAATTAAGTTTCAGACCAGCCATGTGGCTCTGACAGCTTCTACTGCTCAGTACTTAGCAATAATGGAGAAAATGCCAGTAAAAATGACAGAACGGCAGAGCCTTGACCCACCAGGTAATTGTATATTGAATATGTCTTGGCTCAAACCAGGGATGATTTTACTTAAATGAACCAAGGGCAGAACTGCTTGTTATAAGTCATATAAAACAAGCCCAGTGCCCAGGGTAATTAAAGATGCAAAGTAGCTGCAAAAGATTTTTGAAAATGGAAAATGAGTATTGCTGGCTTTTGAGGAGCAAGGAGAAGAGGGGAGAAAGAATGGTTCTGCTTAATGCATTGATGTCAGGCTTGTTCATTGACACCAGGAAAAGACAGGCAGTCATTCCAACTCAGCTCTTATATACATGCATGTATATTAGAAAAGATTAGAGATATTGGTTGTCTGGTGCTCATAACAGCTCTTATCATCCTGCAAATGCACTGAGAGGGGCGGAGAAAGTGAAGAATTTGAAGGAGATAAGTACAAAAGCACAGAGTGAATTTGTGCAGGAATGAGGATTAAAGCCGTTAAGTGGTTTAGTCACTTGATCCTACTAATCTTTGTTCTCTAATGTGAGAAATTCATGGGCTTTAGGAGGAGAATACTGTAGATTCTTATGTGAAACCAGGGCCGACTGTCATTGTGTAATCCACCCATATTTGCACCCTATCTCTTCAGTAATCAGAAATAGGCAGCCCGGGAAGGCAGGCAGAGAGATTAGCTCTCCATTTCCCCGCACGTTGTGTTTTTGTGTTGCAGCATCTTTAATTACTGAAAAGTAATTCACTGAATAGCACCCTGGTGGCTTGAAAGAGTTAATGCACTTTCCAGAAGTGCCTAACCTTCTCCCGGGGAGTAGCTTAAGTGCAGAGAAAATCTGGCTCAATAAATACTAAACAACAAGAATCAACTGATAAGGGTCAAACTCCACAAAACAAAATTGAACCAATGGTCCATTTAATCCAGTGCCTTCTCAATAAATCCTTTTCACCATAAAGCACTATTCACCTGGTGATTTCCATGAACTGATGGCCATTCTTCCTCAATCCTTTGAGGTCAGGTCAATATCCATTTATATCCTACTCTTTTCACCCACCATCTATCCATCCATTCAGCCATCTGTCTCACTGAGCACCTACTGTGCAAGGCTCTGTGATAAGTAAGAAACAGTTTTGGCTGTAGAGACCTCACTGGAAAGGGGGAGTAGGAGGAGATGAAAGTCCATAAGCACCCTGGGAGAGGACTGTAGAAAATCTGCTCTGGAAGCCCTTGAGAACCAGTGTCTCCCCACTCCCTGCATAAGGGCTCTCTGTATTGCTCCTCCGTGAGAGTACATTTCCTTGATCACATTAGGCTGCGATATTCTCTCTCTCTCTCTCTCTCTCTCTCTCTCTCTCTCTCTCTCTCTGTATTGTTTTTCTCTTCCTCTATGTTGTAGACTCCTCGAGGTCAAGGTCTCTTTATGACTCATTCATCTTTTTTTGTTACCAGTGTCTAGACCAGCCACTGGCATGGAGAAGTTAATGATGAATGTTCACTGATAGATAAATGAATGAAGTCATATTATTTTGCCTGGGAACATAGCTATGTAAGAGATAGTGCTGGCCTATGCATGTGAACCTGCATATTATCCAGATATTTTGAAGAGGAATAGCTGAGGATGATTATAGAATCTCATTGAATCAGGCAAAAGTTGAAATTTGTATGTATGCTACATAGCTCTTTCAGAATGAGAAATATAAACTCATCACACTTGTACATACACAAGTACATGTGCCACATATAATTTTCATTGCTTCCTAGATTCCTTATTTACCTCATAAACTATGTCCAAACTATTTCTATGCTCTTTTTTTACGTCTTTACTCCTTAAATCTGTGTACCATATTCATCCTCTCTGGCATTACATGCCAACATAGCCTCCTACCTACTCTACAGCAACTGGTCCAGTCCTGGTAGATTCCAGTCCTATGCGCTCCTCTTCCAAAGTTGACCTTCATATTGAAGCCAGAGTAGCTCCTTAAGAAGCAGTTGTATATGCCTTTGTTTTGCTTAGAACCCTTTGATGGCCAACAGCTACAGACAGGATAAAATTCTGTTTTTCTAACCTTCCTAGCCCTTGTGGCTCCTGTTTCTAGGTAGGAATATTCTGTTCTGGTCTAGCCCAAATTCATCCCTTTCTCTCTGCTTCCAAAATATGGATGGGCAACAAGCAGGCCATTCTTTGCCTTCCTTTGTCCTTTGCACACTAAAATATAGATTCTCCACTATTGCATGGTTGTTGGTCATTTAAATTGTTTCATAGCAAATTCTAAGTCTCTATCTGTCTGTCTCTCTCTCTTAGTTTTTTTTTGAGATAGGGTATCACCATGTAGCCCTGGCTGTCCTGGAACTCACTATATAGACCAAGCTGGCTTCAAACTCCCTGAGATCTGTTTGCCTCTTCCCCTCGAGTCCTGGAATTAAAGGTGTGTGCTACCATGTATGGCTTTGGTTTTGGTCACTTAAATAAAAAGGTTTTATTTTAGTTTTTTTTTTTATGGTCTGTGTGCCCATGTGTTTGTAGGTACTTTGAGAGACCAGAAGAGGATTTCAGATGCCTGGAGCTGGAGATATAGATGGTTGTGAGCTTTCCAACATGGCTACTGAGATCCAAACTCTAGTCTTCTAAGGAACAGCGATCTCTTAACTTCTGAGCCATCTCTCCAGTACAGTAAGCCTGGCTTTCTTAATAACATTCTCTGATATGTCGCTTATCACAAAGCACAAAAGATCTAACACTTAGGATAAATCAATAACAAAATAAGACAATGCCTCAATAAAGGGCCGACTTAAATTTCTCCCATAACGGAATTGTTCTATATATGTGCAAAGATTGTTCAATCCCTTGATGCATTTTTATTAGTAAGACTGTTGCCTCTCATGTGCTAAATCCTTGTTTCTGAAGAAGCTGATCTAACATTTTAAAACTCAAGGTGCCCTGCTTTACCTGGAAATGTCCTGGCTTAAAACACTTAAAACTTTGCTCCACAGGACAGCCTGGTTTTAGTCCTGAAAGTCTCACATGCTGGGAAGTCCCACAGTCCTGAGTAATCAGAACAACTGGGCCTTTTGTTCTTGGTATTTCTACTCTGCTCAGTCATAGAACCTCCAACACCTCCACTGAGGTACATTGGAATAAGTCACAAAGGCAGCATGGACAGAAACTCCCTGAGACCACATCAACTTTCAGTAAGATGAAAAAGTAGAGGGCAATTTTCTATGCAAATATGAAAAACTGTTATAATCCTGTAACAATGTTAAGGTTGTTCCATGGCAAGTTATTTTAGAAAGTGTGATTTCCAGAATTTAAGCAGACCTATGCAGAAACATGAAGCAAATCTTTAAGCACATGATACATAGCTGCAGATGCCTGAGGAAGCTGGCCAGGACACAGGGCGGGCTGACCATGAAAAACTATGCCTTTGTAAGGCATAGTCCGAAGGTTTTACCTTTTGCAGAATTAGCTTACACAAATTATATGACAGTACTTGGACTATGTGACCATTATTTTTTGTGACATTCACCAAAGTTGAGTTCATATGATATATGGGATGAGTAAGATTTTGAAAAATTAATCAAAAATCAACTTCCACTCCCTCATTACTTCAATCTTTTTTTTTTTTGCTTTTGTTGTTGTTTTGGTTTATTGCGAAGTATAACATTACAATACTGTGTTATTTTCTTTCTGTAAAATCACAGGAAACCTTTCCATTTGATCCCCTTCTCTTCTTATAGCACTTTATAATATAAATAATTTCTAGGTAGAAAACACTGCACAATCTATTGCAGAAAATCTATGTCATCCCTCCTCACTAGCTTACTCCCACAACAAACACTCAGTTACACCGTAATGTGTTTGCACCAGAGAAAATTACTGACCTCATGATCTGAACAGCACAATGTTCTCAAAATATATTGCCTCATCTGTTAGGTTTGATTAAACCATTTATCAGCAAAAAAATAAAAATTGCTTTCCTTTGCTTAGCATGTCTGGAGATTTGAGAGTGCTTTGTGAGGCTGTGTTACCTCAGCATTTGCAGTGGTGCTATGCACTGTCATTGGTTCGGGATAATGGGGATGCATGCTTGCATTAGGAAGACAGTTACTTTCTTTTATGTGCACTCCTGTTGCATGTGTATTTAGTGCACTACACTGTTGCATAGATTATACTATCTAGGAACATTTAGTTTACTACACACACACACACACACACACACACACACACACACACACACACACA
>CABHPR010148720.1:32698-43052 GCA_902168415.1 Peromyscus melanophrys
ACACACACACACACACACACACACACACACACACACACACACACACATGCACGCACGTCCACTTAGGGAGTCATACCATCACTCCTCCATCCATGATATATATATATGCATTGAATTTTTTTCCACCCATGGAGACGGATTTATGGTGTGTGCTTTCTCACTTTAGTGCAATATCTGGCTGAAATTAGGAATGTGGCCAGACATTAAACAGTAGAGTTTTTCCTCATGTAATGCTCATTGATCCCTAGGGCCACTGAATTGCTGTCTTCATCTTTTACCTCTACTCCCTACTCAGTGGAGTCAGTGACTCCAATGAATGTGAATTAGATAGATGCACAGTTTGATCCTCTATGATTCTGAGGGGTTAGGTGACTTCACAGATGTGGTCAATTTTGATAAGTTTCTAGATGAAGTTGCTTTTGGCCTGGGATGATTTGAGCAAATTCTTATTCGGGTCTTGTTATAGACACAGTGCTGGAAAAATGTATGAGATCAGTGCCATATTTATGTAGCTTCAAAATTGAAAAAGAGTTGCTGCTTTTTGAAGTTTCTGGGGAGGTTTTGTAAAAGAGAGTGGTAACATCCATTGATTGCTGCAATATCCACCGAGTAGCTATCATGTGCTGGGCATAACTTGGAGACAGGATCAAGACCATCGTCCCTTAAGGAGTTTACCATCTAGGGGCATGCCAGATATTCAAATAAACACACACCAATCATAATTCCACGAGTGTTTCAAGTATAGGTTGGCATATGAGAATTACAGTTTGCCATGAGAGGGAGAAGGGAAGCTTATTTCATAGGTAGAGTTTGAAATTGCTATTTAGAGAATGATTAGGAATTTGAAACAATAGAGAGGGGAAAATAGGAAAAATGTGCTTCCGAAGGAGAAAAATTGTATCAAGTTCTGGAAGCTGAAAAAAAACATGATTGTTTAATATGACTGGGAATATACATGGAAGAAGGGTTTGATGAAGGGATGCTATGAGATAAGTGACTGATGGGCTAGTCAGATTTGAAGACCTTGCATGCTGAATAACAGAATTCCTTAAAGTTTATAAGAGATGTTTATCATGGTAAGAATCATAACAAGTGGCAGTTGGAGAGTTGCCATTATATATCTTCAATAGCCTGGATGCTTCTTCCTCTAAGCCAGTATAAAAGCTCCGAGTGCCATAGGGAGCATAACAAGCTTGACTGAGGAAGCTCTGAGATTACTGCTTAGCTAGTTGTGAACTGTTGAACACACCTGCTGGGGTCCGCTGTGTCAGATTCACAAGTTCATTTTACTAATGAGGATAGAGACTCAGCAAGGTTAAGTTGCTTCCCCCTCCAGATTAAAGAACTAGTGATGCTTGAGGCTGACTAGATGTACTATTGCTGATTTTCATCTGACTGAAAGAAAGGCTGCAGGGATTCTAAAAGAAACAGGGAAGATAAAGATTTATTGTATGGTCATAGTAGTGAGAAGCAAGCATTGAGTGGCTAGGATGGAAAAGGAGCATGTGGGCAGATCCTGGGCGGGGGGCATAAAGGAGCCATACAATAGTAGAAAAGGTAGTAAGTCTGAACTCTACTAGGAATGCGAAGATTTCTAGTCCAAGAGAGCTTGTTGGCCAAGGGTAGTAGATTCTGGAGCGTTACGGTGGAATTCAAGAGAGATGACGACAAGATACTAACATTAAACATCAGTGGCATTGATGATGACTTTCTTCATAACCTACTGTTCCAAATTTGATGTGAATGACCTATCTGGATAACTGAGAACCTCCACTTATTGTGCCAGAATTTAGTAGGACATATTTCTCAATCACTGCTCCCGTGGCTGGTAGAGTTAATTTTATGAAAAGCAGAAGTGCAGGACACTTACTCTTAAGAATGGCTCTGCTTTGTAAGGACATGGCATTTCACTGGTTTCATTCCCACAATGCATCACCCTTTGTTCGAGGAGTAGCTCATGCTGCCTCAAAATACTCAGGTGCTGTGGACATCAAGGGGAGACACCACAGACAAAGCCAAATGGCCAGGAAGGGAACACACTGCCCAGTAGGTATTATTTTCGGCTATCATATCGGGACTCCTCTGATCACAGTTGTTGGGTGAAGAATCTGTGAACTTACTCCTCATTGGGTTAATGTTTTGGCAAATCTCAACAATCACCATGACTTTCACTCTACATCCTTGCCCAACACATCAGCTTGGAGCATTTTGGCAGCCACTGCTTTCTGTTCCTCAGTGCTTTGGAGACTTCCATGAAGTGCACTGTGAAATGGTACATTGGTAAGATGCCCCCTCTGTGTGCCCCAAACAGGAAAATGTTTTCTCTTAAAGTCTGCATAACCCCTTTCAGTACTTTGCGTGTCAAGAGTACAGGCCTTAAAGTGAGCTGGTGGTTAAAGACTATGTTTATTTTAGTGTGTGTACCAATACTTTCCCTCCTTGAATATATTCCTTCATTTAGACATCATCCAAGGGACTAAACAATTCTATCTTTTCCTTGAGTTTTTGGAGATTGTCAATAGACAAGCATTAAGTTCATTAAACTTCTTGGAGTCCCTTGAGCTGACCCACAGATATGAAACATGTAAGTGAAGATGTCTGCTCTTCTGCCTGCTATGTAGTAGACACTTATTGACATGCTTTGTCACACATAACAGAAAAGAAATCCCAAAGAAATAAAAATTCTTGTGAAACCCAAATCCCTCAAAATTCACTCCTATTATTGATATTTTTTTTCTTTTTAGATTTTGAAAGTGAGAAAACAAGTTGCAGCTTGCCTTTTAAAAAGAAATTTTCTCTATGTCTCTTTCTCTCAGTGTACCTTTTTGGAAAACAATCTGGCTGTTGAGTTCTGATTGAAGAGGAGGCACACTGCAATATGCAGGCATGAGATACTCGAGCAGAAGATAATGCTTGCAGCCGCACTTTTAACATTCAATTTCAGTGCTGTCCAGAAAAACTGTAAAACTGGGGAAAGGTGAGTAATAGATTTGACAGCTACACATTAAAATGGACCTTATTAGTGAAATGTAAATTATAGCTAGGCATTTCTATAACACCCCATGAAGTTAATGATAAGCAGTCAAGGAGATTTATATACCCTTAACATTTTTATAATGAGTCTGTTGCTTAGATGACAGTTTACTGTCAAACATTATGCTTATAAACTATAGTATTTGATTCAAATAAATAGACAGTTTAGCTTCATGTGGTTTGTTTTGATTTTCCCCTTTCACGAGGTACATACCCTCACTTTTCTCTCTCTTTACATTTTTTTTTCTTCTGTAGACTATGCCCTTAAACTTATACCCTACACTGGAAATGAAGGTTTAAAGTAGGTGCACATTGACCAGCACGAAAAGCTGTTGTGCTCAAAGAGAATAAGTTCCCTGGATTCTTGAAACAGTTATGAGGACTCTGCAGAGGAGTCATGGTTTGCTAAAAGTATCAAAATTTACAGGGTCTTCTAATGGCGGCTGCAGGGATGTTGTGATGTAAGAGTAAGAGATCCCACCGGGAAGAGGGCCTTTAACAGTGAGAACGAGCGTCCCTTACACATTGTGTGGAGGAGATAATGTCCAGTCCTTTCCTGGAAAGAGTCCCATATGGATTATTACAATTGCTTGTAGTCCTGAGGACAGCTCTTCATTGGCCAAGTGCCCCGTAAATGGTGCTGACAGATTAACTGCAGCTGGAGAGGGTCCACAGAGGTGATTCTGAGGGACACTTGACAGAGCCCTGCTGCCCCCACGGGGTCATTTTGCTGCACAGGTCAAGTGCAGACATCTGCTGCCTCTACGCAGCAGGGGAGTCTTACTTTGGGAAGCAGATGTTTGCTTTTGGTTTTCAGGAACTGTGTTTCAGAAACTGTGGCCTATCAAGTTAGAAAGACTTCAAAGGTAGGCATTTTCCAAAGGGGTGGTATTAGAATGGCGTTTTTGTGACAGTTTAAAATATTTCAAACAGGCTGACAAGATCTTTGCTCTCTGCTCTATGTGGTTGCATATATATTCTACCTTTCCTACCTACCCTAGAACATGTCTGCTAGCTCCCAAGGTGAGCTTGAAATCAGCACCTGTGTTTGAACTTTGGGAAGACTGCCACTTGCTCCTCACCATTTCTAGTTCGGTTTCTGTTTGCTATAAGTGAACACTATGACAAAAAGCAACTTGGGGAGGAAAGAAGTTTTTGGCTTAGAGATTGTCTTATTTGGGGTTTCTGTTGTTGTTAAGAGACACCATGACCATGACAACTCTTATAAAGAAAACGTTTAATTGTCGGGGCTTGCTTACAATTCAGAGGTTTAGTCCACTATTGTCATGGTGGAAAGCAAGGTAGCATGCAGGCAGACATGGTGCTGGAGCTGAGAGTCCTTACATTTTGATCCAAAGTCAACAGGATTGGGAATTGTCTCGCTGGGCATAGCTTGAGCATATATAAGACCTCAAAGCCCACCTCCACAGTGACACACTTCCTCCAACAAGGCCATATCTCTTAATAGTGCCACTCCCTTTGGGGGCCATTTTCTTACAAACCACCACAGAGATTATAGTATTATAGTATAGCATCAAATGAAGCCAAGGCAGGAACACTCAAAGCAGGAATTGAAGCAAATACCACAGGGAAACACTGATGACTGGCTTTCTTTCTGTGGCTTGCTCAGCTACCTCTCATAGACAGCCTAGGCCTCCCTGCATAGGGATGGCACTGCCCATAGAGGCCTGGGCCCTCCTACATTAATCAGCAATCAAGAGAAGGCCAGCAGACGTGTCCATAGGCCAATCTGATGTAGGCAGTTCTTCAACTGAGGTTCTGTCTTCTCAGGTTTGTCAAGTTAACAACAAAACTAACCAGAACACCACCTATTCTTATCAACCCTTATGTTTTCCTTTTTAAATTCAGCATTGACCACCATCTTGTTTTGTTTTGAATCTTAGAGGGTTTTTTTGGCGAATGCCAGAGCCCTCTCAAGGACATGTGTAGACCCCGACACTGAGACTTTTAAGCAGTAATTTCTGCTATGGTAAGAACAACATAATCATCTGGGCTCAAGGCTCTGTGCTAGTTTACATTATTCTCTAGTACTTCAGCCGTCCTGTGAGGCATTCTTAAATATCCCCCCTTTTTTTTCAATCTATGTGTGTCAGAGCATGGCTTCAAATTCCAAGCTTGAGATTCTTTTAAGAATAGTAGAACCACAAGTGTAAACTAAAATAGTCTAGAAAAAAAAGGAGCCTTGAGTTTTCATGCCATCTCACTGTCTTGTTTGGAAGTCTCAGCTGGCAAATTTATCTTCTTTTTTCATGAGGATACTATTTCATGTGATCGTTCTTGCCTCCAAGCTGATTGATGACAAGTGTTAAATTTAAATAATGCCACAGTTAGGAAAGAAGTAGAAAGACACCTTCTAAAGTCTCTGATGCCTGAGTCAAGGTGTGGCACAGACCAGGTCTAGGACATAAGAAGAATATCCATAGAGACTTAGTAAATTGGTAGTTTTGGTATATTTGCAGGAAAAAAATACTAATGTTGTTGCTATTAGGAAAAAAAGAGATACAATGGAGATTTCTAGTATGCACCGGGTAAAAGCAGGCATCCAGGAAAAGTGGTTGTCAGGGAGAATTATGAAAGCAAGCAGTGGCTCAGTGACAGCTTGGTGGACATACAAAGGTTGTCAAAGGGTCATGGACAGAAGGTAACACTTCTCCAATGCACCCTAGATGTCGTCAGTTGAAGGCACACAGCCCCAGCGACTGAGGAGGTTGTTGAGCAGAGGTCTTAGGACCCTCAAATGAGAGACACAGACTCTGCCGTCAGGAGTTTAGAAGGGGGAGAGATCTGTGATCAAGTGCTTATTGCTTAGACTGGGGTAGAAATCCTTTCTAGCCAAGGACCAATATTCTTTTAATATAGCACAATATGTACTTCAGATTGTCTGTCAGTATTTGGGGCTTTTGAAACACAATATTATCAAAGCCACTGACATTTGATTCATAGAAGATGAAAAATGATGCATTGTTATCAAATGCCTTTTCATAAACATCATATTCATGTATTTCACATAGCTTTTCTCTGAGGTTTAAAACAGCAACTTGTCCTTAGAAACCAGAAGAGGGCATGTGGAATGGTTCCAAATGAAGATATTAATATTCACATTATAGCTAAACCTTGCTAATTTGCACTAATGACTGGGGAACCCATTGCAAATTACCAAATTAGTGAGTAAGCCAGCAACCAGGATTTCTAAAAATCCAAAGACAGCACCAGAAAATGAGCCTCTTCCTAAAATTTCATCAATGCAATTGAATTTTAACCATTAGGAGTAATTTGTAGCCTATATTTTGTCTATCTTGCAAACCTAGGTTCATTTTAAAGAGCAGTGGTGAGGGTATGAAAATAAAGTTTATTTTTAGCACACAGTTGTGATTAAGGAATGTATGTAAAAGAAAAGAAAACCTTGGGAAAAAGACACTGAAGATTTGTGTGAAGGGTTTTATTTTTATTATTTTTTATTATTATGCCTGATACAACTGTTTCATTTTCTCTTTTAGTCATCCTCCAGAATGTGCACATGTTTAATGAAATATTACACCAAAGACTCATAAGCATCAGTGAAATCTCTCAACTAACCAGCCGCCTTATTAGTGAAAGAGGTAATTTTCTGAAGCTCAATTACATGAAAATGGAAAAGAGATGAGTGAGAGTAAGGGCCGGAATACCAGCCTTGTTGGTAGTGACAGCCCAGATCTATAACCAGTAACAACAGGAAGAAGGGCCTAGTACACAGGTCTTTGAGACCAGCCATGACCTACCCACTAAAGGGTTGTGTTTTCTTATAATTAACAATCCTTCTCTTTCAAAGTACCTCATTTTATGTTTGCCACTTATTATTGTATATGTGAATTCTTGTTTGGCTTTTCTTTTGTAGGTTTTTTTGGAGGACTTCATACATGAGCGTTCATTGCATCTACATCCCTTCTGCCCCCTCTTCTTCCTCATCTTCTTCTCATGTACTTCCTCCCAAACTCACAATGTTTTCATTGTTATTGCTATGTGTAGATGTAACAATGGATTGGACAATTGGAAACTCATGCCTGGAAAAAAGTGATTCTCCCTTTCTCAGTAGCTGTTGACCATCTTTAGCCTGTCATCTAGGTGAGGACCCTGTGGAATCTCTTTGTCTGTCAACTGGTGGTGTCTTTGTGCTGGTTTCATTCAGGCAACCTTATTTTTGAGAGTTCATGGGTACATTTTTCCTGTCATGTCTAGGGAAACTACTTACCAGCAGTCATTCTGAGCCTCTGGCTCTTATAGTCCTTCTTCCTTTTCTTCTGTGATTTTCTGTGAGCCTTAGATAAAGGGATTGGATTGTAGATGGATCAGTTGGGTTTCCACACAATCATGTATCTTCTACATTTTGACCAGTTGTAGATCTCTATAATATTCTTCATCTGCAGCAAAAAGAGATTTTGTATATGAAAGGTGAGAGGTATACTTCTCTGTGAGTAAATGTATTTGTTTAGAAAAATGACATTAGTATGTTCTCTTTAGGGTCTGTGATCTCCTCTGCCATAGGTTTACAAGTAGGTTTAAAATACCAGGCATGGATTGCCTTTTTTTTTTTTGAGCAAGCCTTGGTGCAATTTGACAGTTGTTGGGTACTCTCCAGATAAAAATATCACCATTTCACCATTGTGGACATTTACCCCTCTAATCATCACTGTGGTTCATAGGCTCTGCAGGTAGGACTACTGACTTCTTCTCTCCCTTGGAAGCTTGCATAGTACCTTCCTATATTATGGGAGTCAGTTCTCAGGGAAGTAGTGTCCAAGTCAGTCTTAACTCAATTCCTCCAAGTCCTGTGTCCGAAATGTGGTATCTTCAGAACAGGGCCTTTCCTTCAAGTTGTGGGAGGCAATCAAGGACAATGGCAGTAGCTTATTTTGTTTTGGGGAATCTCTTGGACTCCCCTGAACATATCTGGTACCAAGGTTTCTCTGCTTTTACAGAACTTGAGTCTTCCTTAGTTGTTGGAGTCAAAAAGTCTGGACTTTTTTTTTTTTTTTTTCTGGAGAGGTAGTGGGGTAAGGAAGAAAAACAAAAAAAGGCCGAGTATATAATCTAAAATGTGTGGATGTCAGAGAAGGAATGAACTTCAGGCTCAGAGTTCCAGAGACCCATTGGTCTCTTTCTTATTTTCTCTAGGCAGAGTTATCCTCATCTTCTGTTAGCAAAGAGAACCTCTGCCTTCCTTGCCTCACACAGGAGGTCAGAGCTTCAGCTGTGAATATGGAGATAAGGCACAAGGTAGAGTATTATCATGAATGAATTCTCAGGGCTACCTGTCAGCTAGGGGTTGAAAAATTGTTCCTGACCTTACTTAACTCTGGGGTCCTAGAGCTCAGCTAGTAGTGGCTGATCTTGGTTTACTTGTCTCATATGGAAAGTCACATTAGGAAATCCAAACCAGGTGTGGTTGGCTAACTGTGACAAGACTGGAAATTGCCAGCTCCACTGAGCCCCAAGGGCAAAATGGCAGGTACTGGAAATGTTCAGTTCTAAAGGAGGTAGGCTTCCACTGCCGTGATTCTCCTAACATCCTCTTCATAATCACAGCATGCATTTAAGGAACTCTCTCTTTCCGCAGAAATGGCAAAGCAGGGACCTTTCTCTTTCACACTGCATCAGAACAAGGACCAGATGGCTAGGGGAAAAAAATCAAATCAACTTGAATGAAAGAAAACTAGATACAATCACCCTAGACTCTTTCCCCTTATGCTAATCATACCACCATGAGAGCACATAGAGTTTGCAGCCCTGAATGAAAAGAAAAACACCTTACTCACATACAGAGACTGAGTATAGGGCTGTTTCCATCATATAGAACATGTTTCTATAAAGTATCTTGCACAAGTATGACTTATGACACATTTTGAGAGACCAAAATAGAAATGTGAAAGATATACAAATAATAATTATTTTTAAAGAAGTTAAAATAGGAGGAAGCACCCGAGTCTACAACTCATTTAAACTTGAGCTAAACTTTGAATTGTATGGATTCTGACGGTCTTTTTGACCTTCCACACTTTGAAGAAGTAAGGAATTTGAATATTTTCAAGGAAAATGGGCTGTTGTTGGTATTCAAACTTTAAAATCTTCAAAGACAGAAAGTGTTTTTCCCAATTGTTTAAGAAGAATTATATGAATTACTTGTTTATTTGTGTTGAAGCTTCAAGTGTTCTGGAGTGTTATGCTTGCTGGAAGCGCCTTATGCTTTTCCTCCTCTCCTTGCTCAGCTTTGATGACTTTCATGAATTGTTTCCCTGGAGACACGACGGTAATGGTCATAACAGGTACACTTAGTCCCCACCACTTTCTGACAAGGATACAGTTGATGTGACTGGGTACAAACTTCTTGTAATGAAATCCCAATCCAATTACTGAAGTGTAGAAGTTAAAGTATCAGCAGAATACACTGAGAACACTTCAGCATCTTTCTTTTTCTTTCTGCCCAGCTCAGATATTATTACTTCTTAAACTTTCGTCTGTAGGAATCCATCAATGTCCCTTTTCAAATTCTCTAAAAACCATTCTCTAAAGAGGATTCTAAGATAGGCAATTTCCTCTTATCTGAGTTTTCATGGGATTTCAGCTCAAGTTTTACTGTATTTTTAAGAGCCCTCTAGATGATCACGGATGGTAGTCAAGTTTAGTTAAAACACACATGATGCAATGCACTCATCACAGGATACCATCTAGGAAGAACAATCAGGGAAAACATTCCATTACTCAGAAGAGAGCCTGATCAGTTCTTCTGAACACTTCAAATGTTTGAAAAACCCATCAGCCTTTAGCTGATGATAATAAATTTTCCTAAAAGTTGTTGGAAGTGTTTGTCATAAGGGCTAACAAACAGACACGGCAAAGCCACCCAGAAAGACAAGGGCTTGCGTATTATCTTAACTCTGCTAAGATGATAAAAGGTTTTATTCCTTTTATTGAATTCAAACTTCCTTTTATAAAGCAAAATTCTGCCTAAAACATCTCAAGTTCAAAGAAAGAAGTGGCTAATGCATGTTTGCCAGAAGACTTTGTGAACTCTAGCACTCGTGGACTTAACCCTCCCATCATGCTCCAGGTGGAACATGGAAGTTAGATTCTGAACCTCTTCTATCGGTACCATCATGTTTTCCTTGTTTTTCTGTGGGTATTTCAAAAGGAAGTCTGGAGTGGTTTCACAGGTGTGTTCACTGAGAGACTTCTTAGCCAGCTGTTGTTTTCAGGTCTTGCCTGAGAAGCAATGTGTGGTGTGTGTGTGTGTGTGTGTGTGTGTGTGTGTGTGTGTGTGTGTGTG
>CABHPR010148720.1:43062-54281 GCA_902168415.1 Peromyscus melanophrys
TGTGTGTGTGTGTGTGTGTGTGTGTGTGTGTGTGTGTGTGTGTGTGTAGTGCTGAGATGGTACCCTTGGCCTTCCACATGTTAAGTAAGTGCTTCATCATTGAACTTATGAACATTATGAACACTCTTAATAAGAATAGTGATAGGTTGTAGATGTCATTTTCTTGACTCCTGAATTTCTAAATTAAAAAAAATAGTTACATTAATATACTAATAAAGACAATCTTTTTCTTTAGGGATATTGAGTTAACTAAGATTCATCCACTTGTCCAGTGATAGCATGAGGTTGATTTCTGACATATACTTTGTGGTGAAAAGAGCTTTGCCTAGTTGTTACTTGAATGCCATCTGGTTATAGCCTAATTTGCTCATGTAGAATCTGAGATGTAATATAGAAACTGACTACAGTAGAAGCTTCTTAAAATACATACATATAGGAAAGAAATATAAATGGAATCACTGAATGATGGAGAACACAAAACCCCAGTGAAACATCTCCAGATACTAAATGAAACCTCCAGTGCCAAGAATAGGTTGCATTTCATTGAGTTGTTGGACAAAGGGTTCCCACTGAAACCTCCAAACTCCTCAGGCTATTGACAAGGCTATTGGTTGCTCTCCACAAATTGATAAGTCCCTATTGCTGACAACAATACTTATATAATGTATTGAATACGGAGAAATCTAGCTGGTGCCCATCTAGTGCCTTCACCCCTACTGAATAGTGTTCATTGTACTGGAAGGGACTTTGCATGAGACCAGAGGAGAAAGATAAACACCCATACAGCTACAAGCCCTTCAGACACTTTTAAATCCATTTAAAACCAATCTGTTCATGAATCAAAATGTATCATTTGATCACCTGCTATAAAGAAAGTATGATGATATCATTTTAAGGACACAAAAATGTTCATGAGTTGGCCTTGTTTCAGGAAGCTTATAAATGACACAATTATTAAAGACTCAGCCACCTGGGGTAGTAAGAGAATGCCAACTGTGACACTGGGCAGCATGAGAGGATGGCAAGCTTAGCTTGGGTGCTGCTTCCAGCCCACACTCGATGAGTTCAGTATGAATTATCTGTGCTATCTATGAGGCAATGGTACATATATGTCTACAAGAAATATGTAAGGAGCAGTTGGAGAGGCATTACTCTTCAGAAATGTATGTTTCACAATTAAAAACAAGCAGTTAGCCTTGAGATCATATAGATGCTGGTAACATTATAAGACAGAACATTTATATATCTCGGAACACACACACATATATATGTACATATAAATACATATATATATATATTATGAACAGAGTGTTTTTATATAGGTTGCTGAGTAATCTGGTACATGGTAAATGACCCTTATTACCATACCACGGAAAGCAATTTCTTTGATGTGAGTATCTTCTGGTTATTTACAGAGAGTTTTTCTTTTTTTTATGATGAAAGTGAATGAACCAACCATACCTCATTTTCTTATAATTCTATGTGATATTTTGTCATAAGTCAGGAATACAATCCATAATTAACCCATAGTCAGGGTGGCTTATGGAAAACAATAAGGCTTTTTGTTTTGTGAGTGGACTCTCTGAACAGGCATCACAAACTAATTTTTCTAAGTCCAAGGCCAAGAACACACATTTAAATACTGCTAAAGTTTATTGTGTTAAGAAAATTATTTTGAATTTTTATTATTTTGTGTGTGTGTGTGTGTGTGTGTGTGTGTGTGTGTGTGTGTGTGTGTGAGTGCAGGTGCCCAGTGAGTCCAGTAGTGTTGAATCATCTTAGAGCTTGAGTTACAGATGGTTGTAGGATACCTGATGTGGGTACTAGGATTGAAACATGAGTCCTCTGGAAGAGCAAAATGTTCCCTTAACAGCTGGGTCACCCTTTAGCTCTTTAAGAGAATTCTGAACTCACAGGTAGAAGAACCACATCTTTTAACACTTTTCACAATGCACCACTGAATAGAAGTATTTAAAGTCATTTGTCTGGTGGCTTAAAGATTTCACACACACACACAAAAATCTTTTCTGAGAAATAATTCACTGTGAGATCCTGATGATGGGCATGCCAGCTTAGTTGTGTTAATGACCTTCACTAGGCTGCACTAATATCTTTCTTATTCTCCCCTCTTCTTTGCCTTCCAGTGTACCCGAGAATAATTCATATCCTTGCTAACCTTTGCAAATGATTTCCCCAAAGGTTTTCCTTCATCAATATCTGTGAAAACTAACCCATTGTCATCATCTGTTAAAAAGTAATTAGCCATGAGTAAGTGCTCTGTGCTGGCATCTTTCTAACCAAATTGATTTTCTTTTTCTTTTATTTGATGGTAGATCTATTAATTGTGGCCATGTTAGAACGCCATCACCCTTTTATTCTCCTATTTCTTTTTCTCTGCTTTGCTGAGAAGGCTTCGGCTTACATCAGGTTTGGAGAATTTAATGCCATGCGAACATTTCCCTAGTTTTATTATACATTCTATTCCAAAGCAGAAGAATGGATTTTTCTATCCAGCTTTATTAGATTCGATTTTGGAATATTTTACTTAATGGGTTATTCTCATGGCAGTCTCTGAGCAACATTTGTATGGGAAATGTGTGTGCTCCTTTATTAAAAATATCCCATGAGATTATCCCCCTCCTTTTTTCGAGATTACCATTTGATATGTAAAAGAAAAAAGTCCTTTTAGTTTTAGATGGTCACTCTATAACAATCTTGAAACACTCATATATAATAATTGGGGGAGCACTACTTGAAAGAATAAAGGAAAAAATAAACACCCCGTCTTGTATAGTGTCTGTTTCTAATGCTCAGACAGGGTTTCATCTCGCACTGTGTGAAGAGGCTTGGAAGAGTATTCCAAAGCTTTGGCTGCTACAGCCTTGCAGAGATGGCTGTCCCTGTCCTTAGTACTCTCCATTAGTCATTTTTTTTTGCTTCAGGGCACAATTAGAGAGATTAATTTTTATCTACAAATCTTTTTGAGGTTGGGTCCCCATTATCTTGGCAATAGTGTTTTCACCCACTCAAAGGCAGTTTGGACGCATAAGGGAAACACTTTGATAGAATTATATATGATCAGCAGCCAGTGCTGTGTGTTTAAATAGGTAACCTTAATGTTGTGTGACTAGAATTTGGCAGTAAACAGGTATTTTATGTTCTGCCAAGATTTTACTATCAGATACACTCTCCTGTTAGCTATTTAATGAGACAAGGTCTTTTTTTTTTCTCTCCATTTTGCTATACTGCAGCATTGCTTAGATTTATGTCTGATTCAAAAGCAGCTGTTCCCAGTTGCTTCCTGGTACTTAAAGTCTGAACTATGTCTAGTGTTAGCAATTTGAAAAGCCTTTATAGCTTGGCTACTGATCTTCTCTGGTGCTGGTGGCTTGGTGAATACTCACATAAGCAAACAGAAATGAAAACAGTACACAGTTCATTAGTAGAGTGTTGAAGCCTGGGATACAGTCTGAATTTGAAATGGACTCAGCCAGAAAACCACTCTTTCTTGGAAAAGGTGATCTTTCTCTGCTTCAATTTGCTGATTTAGAATATAAGGATTATACATTTTTCTAAACCCTGACTTCTGTAGAGAATGATAAAAATTAATCATTGGAAGTGAGATTGCAAAAAGAAATTGCTCCAGAATGTGAAAGCTAATACTAAAGCTGTGTATACATACATGCATGTATATATATGAAGATGGTATATTCTTTAATAATTTGAAAATATTCTCACTAATAAAAACGTAGCTCAATTTGGCCTTTGCTATTTTGCTCATAGCATTAAATATTGTGCTCTATTGTTATGCTGAAAAAGTAAAGAAATTACTGTTATATGGGGGTGGCAAAGTAACACAAGAAAAAACCAGTTAGTAACTGTGCACGTGATTTGGCAGTTTGTAGGACAATGCCTCTTGACTCTGTTCCTTCTTAGAAATAGTCTCAAGAGGAATGTAAAGAAGAAAGCACATAGATTCTGGGTCTAAAATAGTCTTTGCCACCCAACCTGGTCTTTGGCAGCCACCATAGCAGACACTACTGTGTCTGCATGAGACCTGGGGTGTTTCAAGAAGCCTGTGTGTGTGTTTGTGTAGATCTGTGCATGCTAAAGCAGACACTGGGCCATAGAAGGAAGACTGACAAACTTCCTGCTCTACTGGGATCTTTCATTCCTCATGGTAAAGAAAAAAATGTAGAAAGCAGAAAATAGAAAAAAAAAAAAAAACCAACAATCGTGATAAACTGCTGAGATCTGGAAAAGGGAAAAAAATTGGGTGCCCTGTGGATAATGGTGTGCTGCTGACTTCTACTAGGTAATGCAGGAAGTCTGCTCCAGGGAGGGTTAAACACTGAAGACAAAGTGTAAGTTGCCAGAAGAGTGCTTTAGGCAGAGGTCAGGAGTGTGCGAAGAAGGATGAGCCTGAAGCTGGTGTGAGAAGACCAAAGGGTCCCAGGTTGTGGAAGCCATTCTAGAGTCCATCTTAAGGGTCCTGGGAGCCTCTGAAGGAAGCAAGCAGGAGACTCCTGGGGTTTTATTCATGTTACATGTGTCGCTCTCTGAAAAAGATTTTGAATTTGAATGTGCCCCTTCCCCTCTCCTTAGGTCCCAGCTACTGTCGATCACCTGCTCACCTTATTTCAGAGTCCTTTTGACCTGTCCTTTCATATTCTGTTCTATTCCTTAGATGCTTAATGTGGCTTTCTCTTGCTACATTCAGGATAATGAATGCCTGAATCTGTGTTACTTTTTATCACCAAGACCATAATACCTGACATAAACAATGTACCAAAGAAATTATTTTGGTTCCTGTTACAGAGTGTTTAGCCCACCATGGTTGTGAGAACAGACCCTTTTACATCGTTGTAGATAAGAACCATAGAGAGAAATATGGGAAGAGTCCAGGGCAAGACATTCCCAAAGATCTGCCTGCCCCTAATGATCTATTTCTCCCAACTAGACCCTGCCAGTTAACTTTGCATCAACCATTCATCACAGCATGAGTCCATCAGATAATTAAACCAACCATTAGACTAGACTCTTTATAATCCACTCTTCTCCTGAAATGTCCTCACAACACTCCTGGAAGTATGCTTCCCTCATCTCCTAGTTGTGTCTTAATCAAATGAAGTTCTTCTTTGTAAACCATACAGTCTATTTTGGTTTGAACCTTGCTAGCCCCTGCAGGGTCAGCTAAGACAACTTTCTCTGCTTCCTTGGACTCACAAGAAAGTTTTTCCATGCCTCAGTGGTACTGTGCCTTCTTCCCTCCCCCCTAACCCTGAAAATTTATTACCCCATTCTCACTTCTGCTCAGTCTGTAGCTCTTGAAGTCTGCTTTCCCATCTCCAAAGTGAGAGAACGATGCCTCTTTCTCTGTTATTGTGACAATGACACGGGCTAATCCTTGAAAAGTAGGAATAAAAAAAAAAGTGTCCCTTAAACTTGATTTTTTTTTCTGGTGATATCAGAATTACATTGTTCTGGTTTTACGGCCAGGTGGTGACAATGACCAGAATATGGTCCTGTACATGTCAGCTCCAAGCAGAGAAATGATCCCGTGGCCTGACCTGCAGAAATCAGAATGCTAGTGATGCCTCTTCCTGGTGCCATCATGGCCGTCTTCATAGAATGGGGGCACTCAGCACTCCTTGTAAATTCACTGAATGGTACCTAGCAACACTTAGAGATGTTTACTATTCTGTCTATTATTCCACTTCTTTATCTTTGATATGCTACCCAATCAAATAATCGATAAAACTACAAAGAGCTGACATAATCCAATCAGTAGGATAGAGAATGGAGAGGTTGGGGATTCTCTAGCAGGACAAAAATCCAACAGGTATAATAGGTGACTAAGGCCATACCTACTTATCTAGTTTGTCTGTATCATATGTAGCCCAGACCCCAAAGCCAAAATCTGGGACCAAGTCTTCTGCTGGCACTTCTGCCTGGCTCTGGGGGAGGGTCCATACTTTTGGAGAGGCTACAGGCTTGCAGGTCATCTTTTTTTCTTGCTTCTGTAACTATAGATACAATATTGCCTGTGTTCCAAATGAACATAGCCAACTCCAGATTTGCTTTCAAGTTTTCTTTTCATTAGAGACCTGGTCTAGTTGTCATCAATGCCAGATCTTCTTTTGTATGCTCTTATACAGTCCAGAGAAAGACAAACAAGAGAACACTAGCAGAGAGGAGCAAGCCTGACTAAAAGCAATGAAGGCTTTATCATTTGGGTGTCTACCTAGCACACAGAACACTCTGTATTGTTCATAATTTAGAAGGAAGCCTTGTCCTATGAGATAGAGGAGCTGCTCTTTGATTGACAGGTGCATTGAGGCAGATATTTAGAATGCTTACTATTCACATTCTATCTGAAGGCACAGCATCTTGGTCTTGCCCATTGTTCATAGAAAATTCAGAAAAGTGAATATAGATGCTGAAGACACAGGATACTCATTGGACTTTTCTTCTTGTCATCCAGGGTGTAAGTCAAGCAACCATCTCTTTTCTGTCATCACAGAAGACCACTCATTCCCTGGCTACAGTAGTTTACACTCAACATATGCACACAGCTTATATAGAATGTCTTGAGCATAACTTGATACAAGAAAAGAAGATTGACTTGAGAGAATTCACACCTAAAGTGCACCCATAGATTCTGCTTTCAAGTTTTTCTACTTCTAAAGAATATTCATATATAAGGATAGTTAGTCTTTCTGGGGAATTATCTTCTAGACCTGCTAGATTAGCTTTTTTTGTCCCTGAAACACATGAACCATATAGTCAACTGACTGTTTCCAACACTCTTTACTTGGCCTCCTCCATGGCTGATACACTACACCAGGATATGTGCCTTTGCATATTGAGACTAGTATAAAGACACATGACTTAAAATATATGGCAGGGTTTCAATTTAGAAATATAAGCTTAGGAAATATAATGGTATTTGGTTATTTTACTCTGTGGGGACCTGTCACCCAGCTCCCAAATAAATACATGGAGACTTATTCTTACTTATGAATGCCTGGCCTTGGCTTGGCTTGTTTCTAGCTAGCTTTTCTGACTTAAATTATCCTGTTTCTCTTTAATTATGTTTTGCCTCTGGGATTTTTTATCTTTCTGTATTCTATATATTTTTCTTTCTTACTTACTCTATGGCTGCCTGTGTGGCTGTGTGGCTGGCCCCTGGCATCCTCCTCTCCTCCTTTCCTCACTCCTTGCTCTTTTCTCTCTTCCCTAGATTTCTCCTCCTACTTATTCTCTCTGCCAGCCCCATCTATTTCTCTCTGTTGCCTAGCTATTGGCTGTTCAGCTCTTTATCAGACAAAGCAAGTGTTTTAGGTAGGCAAAATAACATAGCTTTACAGAGTTAAACAAATGCAATAAAAAAGAATGCAATACATCTTAACATCATTAACCAAATATTCCACAGCATAAATGAACAGAACACATCTTAAACAAATGTTCCACAACATATAAGCCATATTTTGACATTTTGAGTCAAAAGGTTGGCTTTGAGATTTTTCTAATGTGCAAGAAAGGATGAGCCTACTCATTCCATTTAAACAGTAATAAATAATATGTACAAATGCAGTGTACATTTCATTTCTTGTGAACATCCTACTGATGTTTTCTTTCCTACTTTTAAGTGTTAATATTTTGAAGTGCATATCTTAATAGTTACTTGCAAGTATTACCTCATGTGTGATATCTACTAAGAACTTTTTACAAAGCAAAACCACCATGTTTTTATTATCAAATAAAATATGCATTTATAGCCTTAGAAGACAACAAGCAGAAGGATGGCATCCAGTTTAAAGTTGGTTGAACTATTCAACTACACTCGTGATCTGTCTATCCATCTGTTGCTTCTGAATGTAAATACTGGATATACATAAGGAATCAAGCACATTGACAACTTCTATTCTCTCCACATTACCCTAAATCGGTCATAGTAAGTCAATGAGTAGTTACAATAAACGACCTCCTAGTTGGAGTCATTTATTGATTATACAACCAGAATTTACAAAGGCATTCTCATTGGGAAAGTAGTTGATGGATTCTGCAAAGTCCAATGTAGACGAGACAAAGGACACAAAACATTACAAACGGGGTAAAAGCCAGATGGTCATTTTCACAGAGTTATTGAAAAGTCTTGAATGAAGAAAGAGAATGCAAAGCTAATACCATCCTTAAGACCCTTGACAGAAACCACACTCAATTTTCTGTGGATTCTGCTTCACTCTGCACTGCTTCAAAGATTGACCTAACTGGGATAGTGAGGGAATGAAGAAAAGACAGACATTGAAGAATTGATAGAAATACATAAGGAAAATCTGGGATTGAGTGGTCTGAGTTCTCTGATGGAGAAGACATGACATCATGAAAGTTCAGGGTGTTTATGTAGTTGAACAGGGGGAGGGTTTATTGCACACAGCTGAAAGAAGAGGCAGGGTTATTACAGACAGATAAATACAGAAGTGGGTTTAACTCATCTTGGCAGGAGCTGTCTCTGTAGGGGAACAATCTTCAGGCTATAATATATTCAGGGGAAGAAAACAATGGTAGACATTATTTTTGCAGACATTATCAACATTTGTACATGGGCCAGAGGAAGGCTTTGTCATCCTTCTGAGCCTGACCTACCAAAGGAAGACTTTGCTATGCTCATGGCTGAGGCATTGAGGTCCATGACAACAATACACATTCACTTAGGACTTCCCTCACACCATACAGTATTCATTATCAAATTACCCAGTCAGTCTTTAGTCAAATTCTTAATGAATACAAATTGTTATTAATATTTAACCAAATCTCTGATGTGGGAAAAACTTAAAATAAAAATATGTTCTACATTACTTTTGAGGATTGTAAATGTTAAGGGTGGGTAATATTCATAAGGAGCCAGGACTCGGGAGACTTCAGGTGGAATCCAACACACAAGAGAAGAGTTGACTTTAAAGACTGGAGAGAGATTCAATGAGGGTCAATAATAAAATTTTGTAAGTTAGTCTGTAATAAACAATAACACACTAACAAATAGTGTTTTCTTTGTGACTTTATTCCCTCAGTGTAGCTTGATGATGAGGTTAGGCTTAGGAAAGCTGAAAATGTCTATTATGCACATTATAAGCAATAAAATATTACTTCTTGTCTTTGATAAGACTGCACTTATATACAGAATGTTTGTATGAAATTTGTTAGTTGTGTCATTCTACATAAAATAATCATTTCAGGTTAACTATGACCAAGTACCAGAGACAAACATTTCTACCTAAGAACATGTCCGGGCACGTTTTTGTGCCATGGCCAAAAACATTTCATTTCTGAGTAAGAAGATCTCCTTCAGTATTCCAGCAGGATGAGATCTCTGGGGGACATCCTCCTCTACAACATCTTAGCAGAATGAGAACCCACTTCTCTCACTTAACTATCGCAGTGCATTGATTAACGTGTCAGTGAGAAAGCCAAAGGGGAAGATGGATATTTGTGACTTTCTTTAGGAGCAAGATTTTCTTCTGTGGTTCATTTATTTGCTTTTTAACTGATGACTTCAGCTTTTCTCTTTATGGAATTCTGATCATTTCATAAAGTTGTTACCTCAGTAGTGGAACTAGGTCTTCTCTGTGGAGAGGTAGACTATGAAATAAAAGATAATGCCATTAAATTTGAATTTCTTTCACTGCTCTCCCTCTCCATCCCTCTCTCCACTTGGCTATATCAGTCTCTCCTGTTCTCACCCCCCATCCCTTCCCTTCTACCCCCCCCTCCCAGTTTACCCAGGAGATCTTAACTGTTTTCCCTTTCTTGGTGTTGGGGAACAAGCACTTATCCTGGATGCCTGAAATGGCTATTTGGAATACATTCCCTAGGGTGGGATACCTTGCTCAGCCTTGACACGGGGGCCGGGGCGGGGGGGGGGGGTTGGTCCTACCTCAACTTAGTATGTCAGATTTTGTTGACTCTCCAAAGAAGGCCTTACCCTCTCTGAGGAATGGATAGGGGGTAGTATTGGGATGGGGGACGGGAGAAAAGGAGAGAGGGGGAACTGGGAATGGTATATAAAATAAAAAAAAACCTTTTAAAAAATAAATTAATTAAAAATGAAAATGAAAAAAATTTGAATATCTTCTTGGAATTTCAGTGGACTTTTGTCCATTTTTCTGCGTATTGGGAGTTCAGAATTATTGGGACTCTCTATCCATGCATATGTGAGTTCTCCATTTTTTAGACATGTGGGGATAATGCTGATCAGCTCTTTATTGGAAAACAGGCTTTGCCATGTTCATTGCTTTTGTTGATGAATTCTGAACACTGAATAGAAGTGATGTGTGTAGCTTTCCTGGTTTAGCATCAGAAGAATGCATTGAGATAGTGTCTCTTCATTGGGTTTTAGCTGAGTACATTGGGTAACCTCCCAGTTGCTTTAAGTTAGGCATTAGCACGACTGAAGAATAGATATTATTATGCTATACCACTGAAATTTGGTTTCATAATAAGTTGGTTTTAGTTACCAACTTGATACAACCCAGAGTCTGGATTCCAGGGCCTGGAAAAAGGGAACCTCAATTGAGGAATTGCATAGATCAGGTTGATCTGAAGTCATGTCTGTGAGACATTTTCTCAATTGCTTATGGTGTAAGAGGAACCAGCCCACTGTGGGAAGTGTTATGTATAGGCAGGTGGGCCTGTGGTTTGAAGGAGAGGTGTCTGGGCAAGCCAGAGAAAGAAAGGTGAATTTCTAGAGGGTAGCAATGATTCTTTAGGGTTGTTTGGTGATATTTTGAATTAAGAATCTGTAGAATTGAAGCCTTTGATTTACTAGGACAATGGGATGATTCACAGCTGGAGCTGAAAAATCAACCTGTGGTTAAAAAGAGAACAGAATCATTGAGGCAAATCTTCTGGGACATATTCCCTTAGGGTAGGCACACAGAAACCATGGTCAGTGTGAGTAAGGCTGCATCTCTACCTGGCATCTGAAACTGGTGATGTGTAAGAGTCTTCCTTGTAGTACTGCTTTTGATAGCATGAAAGCTGGAAGATTGAAAGGGTCATGGAGAAAAGCTGAGGCTTGACACTGTGTGACAGAACTGGAGTCTCTGAAGATAGATAGATAGATAGATAGATAGATAGATAGATAGATAGATAGATGATAGATAGATAGATGAGAGAGAGAGAGAGAGAGAGAGAGAGAGAGAGAGAGAGAGAGAGAG
>CABHPR010148720.1:54291-80794 GCA_902168415.1 Peromyscus melanophrys
GAGAGAGAGAGAGAGAGAGAGAGAGAGAGAGAGAGAGAGAGAGAGAGCGAGCAGTGGTGAAGGTGCAGCCTCAGTTTTGTGAATACCCCAGGGGATTGGAGATGCCGGGAATATGGAGTGACCCCAAAGACAGCAGCAGGGGTGGAATGGAGCTGGCTTGAGCCTATCAGATAAACTGTGTCTGCTGCAGACAGCAAAGCCAAAGAAGTGGTGCTTAGTACATAAGGAAAAAGCAACGAATTCAGTCTGTTGGTAGGCATGTGATATATAGACACATCTATAGATGCGAATCTTCCCTTCAAATCTTAAATTCCAAATTAGGCTTAGGTTTTATTTTATCATAATGAAAGGGTCTAAGACAGAAACACAAAGGACAGAAAGAGCTGTCACTTTTCTGAAATTTTATTTCTTATCCCTGATAAATTATTATTGCTTCATTAAGCATCCTATAAAGCTGTTAGTTAAGTGCTCATTTAAGTACTAATTATTTGTTAGAATAAAGTCTTAAAGTTATAATTAGAGCAATAACTATGACTACACCACTAATAAATATTGGAATTGCGCTGCACAGGGTTCAAGTGGTGAACTTTGAGAGCAGGTGACAAAGGCTGATTAAAAAGAAATCTAGGACTACTGCAGCAGAGCGTGCGATTTGTTATCGTGTTTTGACAAGTACAGCTGAGCTTTAATTGTACGTGATAACAATCTGTAAGGGGAGCGGAGATGGACTGGGATTCATTTTGCAAGGTGATCCAAAAACACCTCGAGACTGCACACTGTTCTTAAGTCTGCAGAGAAATGAGGCGTGACATTGCCAAGTTTCCATGCAAAAAAAATGATTATGTTTGTAGATTGAGAGAGAATGAACCTAAATTATTCTATTCTATATTCTGGTTGACTGACACACAGATTTGCCTAATCAAGGATGTGTGCTGCCAATAATCGGGTGCCTATTTTTCAATTTTCAGAAGACCGCTTGATAATTCAAAGTTTTCCTCCCCCAGCAAGAGTCACTCTCGTGCCCTGTGTTCATTTGTATTCTTCTGCTACGGTTTGGTTGTAATCCAGGGTTTTCTCACCGATTAGCTATGCACGGCTGGTTTCAAACCAGTGCAAACTCCATCATTCCCTTGGTCTCCTCTCTGTTACATGTGCACTTTCATGAGGCTTCCTAACTTTTCCTGGAGATGTGACTATCATTGCATTAAAAGTTTATTCAGCCTTTAAAAAAAAATGAAAATACCACCTTACAACAAGTCTACCATTAAATGCCAATAGGATTATCTCTTTCCTTTTGCCCTGAAAAGAGACAGAAACCCTTGAATATAAAACAGTGAAAACTGAATTTTGCATCAAGTATTTAATATCACAAACCATCTAAATATCTCTGACAGTGTGAGCTAACTTCAAGGCTTATTTTTCTGCTTTATATACGTATATAAGTATATGATGTATATATATATATATGTGTGTGTGTGTGTGTATATAATTACTCCAATTGTCACTAGTGTAATTATTTTTACAATCACTAACATTTGCATATAAATGATATATTAGAAAGAAAGGCTCCCCAGGAAGTGATTGTATGTGGTTTTCTACTTCCCCTCTATTCTATTACTTTAAATTCAGGTGATACCATCTCCTTTTAAACTTCCCCAGGATTACTTTGCATTGCTCCTTATTGGCTCCCTGAAAAGTGTCCACAGATGAAAGGTTATTTACTATAGCCCTTGCACTAGCTAAAACTTAATAGGGAAAATGCTTGTAAGCGGCACAGTGGTATCTGTCAGAGAGGCAATAATTTGGTTTCAAAAACCTGTCTGATTCTTTTTCTTTTCCTTAGACCCTGCCGCCTGATATGAAATCGTGTATTGGTGACTTAAATAGACTAAAAGCAAACACTTTAAGAGCCAGTGCCCCTGAGGTTCTCAACTTCTGTTTCTGTGGGGATGTTTCTCGGTGTTGGAGGTCACACACCACTAGTGGGGCTCTGGGAATGGGTAGCTGTGGTAATGACACTGGAAGGCAGTGTTCTGAATGGCTTGTCACTCAGCTACAGTCTTATAGTGAGAAGGTCTTGTTTCTCTTTGAAAATCATTGCTTAGATGGAAAAAAAATGTTTCAACAGTGGGTGTTGGGCAGAAAAGATAACTTCTTGGGTTTATTTAAACTTAAATATTTTAGGCACACTAAGTATTTTAGTAACATTAATGAGTTAAAATTGCTTATTCTTGGCAGCCATCTTTGTTTTTGCGGATATAAACTAAGATTCTGGGTCACAGCAAGATTGCCAGAAAGGGACTCTTTATTCTCCCAACCCATCACAGTCATTAACAGGAAATTAATAATGAAAAGCCACCTTCAAGAGTTCTAACAGGACTTTGGTAGTTTGGGATGGCTTATGGATACTCTCTGTATTTGGTCTCTGTGGCTCATTAATCTGCTAATTTGGGTCTCTTTGGTTTTTTAGTTTACTAAGACGGAAATATGTTTGTCCACTAGAATCTTCCAGTTTATTTTTTCTTAGTTTCTGACTTATTTGTAGCTCTGTTCTCTAAGACCCATTCCTTCCAACTGGCCACAGCATTCAAGGTCTTCAGTATTACACGTCAACATATTACCTTACTTTATCAGCCCAGCATACCCCTGCCTGGATAAACACCCACAAACTGACGTTCTGCTCCTTTCTTGTATCCAGATCTTTGTCTATGTTTGGGTTTTGTCTGAAATGTGCTTCAGCTACTGCTGAGTTTTTATGTATTACCAAATATTAGTATATTCATGACATTCCAAAACCTCCTCACTATATCTCCAATGGAGAGTCTCATCTGAGCCACCACTCAGCCTGGGTGACCACAGAAACCAGTCCCACCCTATCTCCTAATGTTCACTGTGAAGTACATGAGATACTCTCTTCTCACATCCAGCCTGATATTTCAAAATTATAAATCACATTTGTACCAACCTTCTGTTAACAGCCACTCCACAGTGGCTTCCAATGGCTCTAAGGTATGTGGTCTATGGAACCCTCTGGTTCTTTCAACTTGGTATCATAATCTGATTTTTGGACCTTTCCTTCACAGACTTTCTTTTACCGGCCTGGAAAAATTGGAACACATACTTGGGAATTTTATGTTTGTTGTTGCTTGGGTGGAATTTAAACAGCTCCAAATCTCTGCTTGTTGAAATCCAGAACTAAGTTAGGAATGTTATCCCTTAGAGTGTTTGGCTCCAAATGGAGTAGCTGCGATCACTCTCTTAGGGAACAGTCTAGAAGGGGGCATAGAAAGAACGTAAGAACCAGAGGATGGGGAAATGTGCAGCATAATGACATCTTCTGGACATGTTCCCACTCTTGCGTTCATGAACTCACTGCAGCTGTGATTACCTGCACAAAACTTTCATAAGATTGGGCCTCACTATGTCATCGTGGATAGAGGAGGGACTCAGGAGGCCCCACTTCCTCCCTGAGGAACTACTGGCAATAATGATTGCTGGGGCAGCCCATGACCTTTTCTTCATAGGTGTAGCCACGGAGAAGCTGCTGTTGCAGATAACCACTTCCTCCCCCCCCCCCCCACACACACAGATGGACAAGAGTGAAGTAAGTCAGCTCAGTGGACCACACACAAGTGAACGTGGAAGCGGGCCTCTCAGAGACGGGCTGCAGAGGCAGAGGTGTGATGATCAGACGGGAGAACTGAGGCTGACAATGATGAGCAAAATCTTTGAAAGACTACTTAAAAGTCACCTGTGGGGGCTAGAAAGATGGCTCGGTGCAGCTGCTGCCTCATCAGCTGGCTCTCAACTACCTCTAAGTCCAGTTCCAGGGAAACCTGACACCTCTGGCCGCCAAGGGAACCTACACTCACACACCCCCACAGACACACACACAACTCATTTGTTTAATCTTACTATATTTTATTTTGTCCAAAAAATAAAAAAATAAATGGGGCCTCATGAAACCAGAAAAAAAGGACATACAAAAAATTAAAGGTAAAAGAAATCTTTAAAATTAAATAAAATATGTCATCTGTTTAGAGAGGAATTTCTCAGTCACTGGATTAGTCAAGGTTCTCTAGAGGAACAGAACTGAGAGAATCCATCTATCATCTATCTATCTATCTATCTATCTATCTATCTATCTATCTATCTATCTATCTACTATCTGTCTGTCTGATCTATCTATCTATCTATCTATCTATCTATCTATCTATCTATCTAAAGGACATTTATTAGAACAGCTTATATGCTATTCTATAAGCAGCTATTCCAACAATATCTGCTTATGTCCAGAAGATCCAAGAATCCAGGAGTTGTTCAGTCCACAAGGCTAGGTGTCCTAGCTGGTCTTTAGTACATGCTGGGATCTGGAAGAAGTAGACTCTAATGACAGAGAAGGAATGAACTCACTAGTGAGAGAGCAAGAGCAAACAAACAGGGAAAGAGAGAGCACCTCCTTCTTCCATGGCCTTTATATATCGGCTGCCAGCAGAAGGTGTGGCCCAGATTAAAGGTGGATCTTCCTACCTCAAAAGATCTGGATTAAAAGTGGCTCTTCCCACCTCAGAAGATCCAGATGGCAAGTGGGTCTTCCCACTTCAAATGATCTAAGAAAAAAATCCCTCACAGGTGTACTCAGCTGACTGGGTTTCAGTTAATTCCAGATTTGCTTGAGTTGACAACCACGGATTGCCACCACAGTCACTGTCTACATAAAATAATCCCCTTATAATCACCATTCATCTGACTCATTTTTTTTCTTATTATTTATCATTTGTTTCTTGTTTGGCTTTCCCCACATAAGGAAGGATATTAGCATTTTGTTTTGTTCAGCACTCAGTGGATCCACAGCCTGACCTTCAAGGCCAGCATAGAAGCTAGCTCTGACTGTCTAAGTGGAGTCAAAAGGCTGTTCCTGCAGGGATGCCCACACCCTTAGCTCCTCTTATAACACAGACCCCAGATTTGTGCACTTGCTTTTACTGGGTTTTCAAGGTTACAATGTTTCTTTTTTCTTTTCTTTTCTTTTCTTTTCTTTTCTTTTCTTTCTTTCTTTCTTTCTTTCTTTCTTTCTTTCTTTCTTTCTTTCTTTCTTTCTCTCTTTCTCTCTTTCTTTCTTTCTTTTTTTTAACCTTGGAAGACTTTTTTGATGAAATAAATATTTACTGAATTCATTATTTATACTTTTTGTTAAAGGGCATGGAATGACACAATTTTGGTAGCAGGCTATAGCACTCACGAGTGTTGCAAATGATAAGCAACAACTTGAAACAGCAAAGGCATGGCACACTGTGACCTTTCAGGTCCGATAACTCTTACATATGCTTTAGCTGGGGACTTTTCTACTCAAGCACTCATTGTATAGAAACTGCTAATAATTGATTGGCTCACAAGGAAATGAATGTGAGGACTGGTAAAAAGTTGAGCAAGAGAAAAAAAAAAATCGTATGTCCTCAAAGTTTCAATTAGTGTTCACTGTATTTCCAGAATATCTGGGAACAGTCATAGGCTGAAGAATCCAGGAAGCAAGATGGCCTGGAGGCCAGTAGAGGAAGGGAGAGGTGGAAAGCTGGCTGACTGAGGTGCTATCATTAGCCTTCCAGTAAGTTGGACTTAGGAGAGACTTTCCACCTGACTTTCTGTCTTGGTATCAGTTATAGTGTTCTTTATAGCAGAAAAGAAAAGACACTCTCAACCCTCTGCAATGTGTAAATTGCTTTTAGTCACTCTCCCCAGGACAGCAAGCCTGTGTCAGCTTGGAAGCTGTTAGGCCGCCAATCCTCCTGTCAAGCAACCAGGACATTTGAATTCAGATGTGCTGAGATTCCATTTGTGGGTTTTCCTTGCTACAAATCCCAAACATGTAGAGAGAAGAACTCTGGCTAGAAAGCAAGGGAGCTTCACACATCAAATCTCTCTTCAAATATATTTTAAACAGCTCTGCTCAGAGAAGTCTAGCAACAGGTTCCACATTGAGGTGTTTGAGAGGAAAGGCAGGAAATTGTCTCCAGAGGAAAAACAGCCGTCTACTTTCACAGTGGAGTTGGTCTTTGATTTTTATCTAGCCTGCAAATATTGGCAGAGCTTCCCAGTGCTTAAGATTATATACTTGGGGTCAGAGGCTTGATTCAAACCTTTGTTGGTTACTTACTGTGATGGGTCAAATTGTCTAGGTGAAATTCTTCAATGAAATGCTAGTATTGGTTTTGTGATGGTGTTTAGTGTTAGCAGCATCCACAGTCAGTTGACTTCAAGCAAATTATTGTCACTAATCTGGAGGGCTCATCTTACCATCTGAAAGGTGGAAGGAGCAAAAGTGAGGTTTCCTGGAGGAAGACGTCATTCCTCTTGCAGACTAAATACCTGCCTGAGTCTTATAGCCTGCTGCTAGTCTGCCCTACAGACTGCCTAGGGGCTCAATAACACAGTCTCTCCAGTAAATTTTGTTTGATTTCTCTGATAGAATGCTGGCAGGTAAGTAAATCACCAGCCAATCTTAGTTTGGGAAACTTCTTACCCTCTCTGTGCTTGGTTTCTTTATCTATAAAATCAGAATACTGATTACATTCATTGGTGTTGTCTTACAAACTGGAGTGAGGGTTGAATGGGTTACTAAATGTAAGGTCGTCAGACTAAGTACCGGACATACAGAAAGTGCTCTTCTTAGTTTTAAGCACCTACTGTTTTATTGTCTACTGAGGTAAAATAAGAATCAATGTGAGATGGGTGGCATTAAGAGGTAGGCCATTGTCTAGAAAGCTAAACAACCTCATCACAAGTGACTTCACTCAGAATGTGATCCCCATTCAGTCTTACAAGTAGGGAAATGAAGGCCTAAAATGCTCATAATACTAATGAGAATGAATAATATTTTCTTGCTAAAAGTTGAATATGGTTCAAGCAATTGCATTAATTTTTTACATTAGTCCTTTACATTAGTTTGTTCATTTGTCATTGCACATATTCATTGGTTGCCTATTATATATTAAACAGTACTAGATACCGAGAATACAATAGAAATACACAGAAAAAATGTCCTGCCACCTTGTAATATATGTTCTGGCAAGGTCCACAAACTACACAAATAAAAACCAGTATACTATATCATCAGGTAGGGATATATTCAATGGGGAAAGATAAAGTGGTCAAGGACAGGCAGTGACAGTTATGCTGAGATCTGAAACACGAGAAGCAGTAATTTTGCAAATACTGGGTTTGGGGGGCGGGGTTGTGATTTCAGGTAAGGGGAACAGTAAGGGTGAGGGTCCTTGTATTAGATTAAGCTTGACTTATAGGGGAAGAGAGAAGACCACTGTGGCTGTTTGCAGAGTGCAATGGGAAGAGGAGTTAGGTTAGGAAATAAATTTGGAAAGGGATGGGATTGGAGAGCACATTTTGAGGGATCCCATGGCCACTGCAAGGAATTTTGTTGTGCTTTAAATGTGATAGGGACATAGCCATCTCCTGGTGTTTGCTGTGGATTGTTTCTAGGACCCTCTTTCATACCAAAACCTGAGACTAGAAATGGCATAGTAGTTGCATAACACACATCATCTCATATACATTTAGTTGTCTTTATGGTACTTATAGTATCCAATACAATGTAAATGTGATGTACTTATAATACCTAACCAATACAACACCTAATACTGTGTAAATCTTATACTGTATTGTTTAAGGAATAAGAAAGAGGGGTTGTACATATTCAGTGCAGATACAGTTTTTTTCTCTACAGCTGGTTGAATCTGTGGATGCAGCATTTGTGGATATGGAGGGCAAGTGTGTACTGATGCAATTTGATAGAGATATGCAAATATTTATTGACGATGTTGGGTAAAATACGTGCTGTGGTGGTGATGGGGTATGGACAGAAGATGGAAATGGGGAAACTGCACAGGAGGTGATCAGAGTAGAATGGATATGGTGATAACTGGTATTTAGTTAGCAAAAGTGGAGGGGATTAGAAGTAGATGAAGTTCAGAATAGAGATGGGGAAGAGCTTTGTGGTAAGACCTATTCATATGTCAAAGGCCTAACCATGAGTTGTTCTGTTGTTTTCAGACATCTTCCCTCACCGTTAGTGACAGCTCCCTCACAGCTAGTCCCTGCTGCAGCTGACCTGCTGCCCTCCATTATGTTCTCAGTTCTGTAGGTTCTGTTTGCTTCTAGTCTGTAAAATTATTCAAACAAGTCAGTCACACCCTCCCAAATAGCCAGGGGTCACTGTACCCTCTGGCTAATGCAAAGCTCTTTCTCCATGGCCCTGGACTGCAGTACAGGTCCTGTGTGGCTGTGTATGGTGTGCATTATACATCTAACCTTGACTGCATGTAGATATAACTAGTAAACTGCTGCCAACATTCAGTATTGGTTGCAGCGCGTTTGGCCACTTCTCGTTACTTAATGCAAGGAAACCCTCTCTTATCAACAGAGTGAGTGGGAAGTAGAGGTCATGGGCAAAACAACTGGTGCCAATCAAAAGGAGCAAAGAGAATGGCTCAACAACAACCAAATACTTCCAGACAGGTTTTGCTTCCTTCTGAGTCACACTCTATAACCCAATGTGGCCTTGAACTCATGGCAATCCTGCCTCCGGCTCCTGAGTGATGGCATTAGAGGTGTGAACCATCCAGTCAGTTGTAGTTAACTGCACTTTGCGGACTTGCTTCTGATGGGGCCAGAAGGTCTGTGTTATGACTGATTAGGTGGAGACAGAAAGTGAAAGCTGAGACTCTCTGTCGCTAGACAGCAAATTATGCAGAGGGAGTATATAGAAAGAGGTCCTAAGTGGCGATTACACTAAAGGAGAGGCGCGGCTGGGCCAGAGGATGGTTTTTACTCTGGAGTTTCTGGAGTACAGGTCAGAACTGCTTGCTGTACCCTTCAGCTGCCTATGGATTGTCCGGCCACAAAAAAGAGCCTAATCCTAAGGGTTACACATAGCCCCAAATAAAAAGCCGCTCACAATGTCGTAGTCACACAGCAAAGGGGTTAATTCAGCTTGGCCTAAAACTAAGAGCCCTTAAATGCTACAACTCAACTCTAAACTCAGCTGAAGGAATAAAGTTGGGTTAACATGAAGGTAGTCATCTAAAGGTTTTTTGAGAGCTGAGAAGATCTTTATAAGTAGTAGTTTGGAGATTGCATGCCTTAACTGAAGAGATGAAAAACCAAACAGCAAGGTGGAGAAACCCAGATTAACAAGCCCAGATTTGGCTCAGCTGATTAAAAAAAAATAGGAAGTAAGTTGATAAATATGATCTGGGATCTTCCTAACAAAAAAAGACCTTGGACACTAACTAGGTTCATGTAAATAAACTACATATCCTCAGAAAGACAGTAGAGTATTGCTGAGGTTTACCAGAAGCCATTGAGAGTTTCTGTTTGAAGGACTGGCCTCCAAGCCATGGAATGTCCATCTGAGAAAGGAGTTTGGTAGAAGTTGTGACTGTCTCCTATTGGAAGTGATGAGTATCTTCTAAAGTGGAACAAGTGTGAGAGGCATTGCAGGTAAAGGTCACTTGAATGAGACTTGCTGAATAAACAAGGAAAAGAAACTGCCAATCGTTCAGGGACAAGAAGAAGAAGACCATGCATCCATCAGCCAATATGAGGACATCAGGAGGAAATTTGAGTCAAAGAGGAAGATTTTAACTTCAACATGTTGAGTTTGAGATGCTGTTGGGAATGTCGCAATGAGAAATTGAAAAGAAGAAAGATCAGGTTTCCAGTGATCCACTGCAGTGAAGAATTTAATGGTGGCAGAGGTAACCTGGAGGAGCAGGCTGAGGATGCTCTCCTGACATCCTCTTTACTCTCCTCCTGCCTCCTTGCTCCTTGGAATTCCAGGGAGTCATTGAGCACATTCTGATGTCACTTGCTCTTCCCATTACTGATCTTCCTTCCTCCAAAAATCTATATTACTCACCCTCTCCCTCATTTCATTCAGATCTCTGCTCACACGCTCCCTTCTCCAAGAGGCTTTGATAATCACTACCTGTCTATTTCACAACACTCCTGTCTCTTTCCTCTGTCATTCTTATCCCTGAACATTTCTTGGCTTTAGCTTTTAGCACCTATGTTTGTGTTGTGTGCCACTTGCTCTGCTAGAGTTTAAGCTCTGTGAGAAGAAGGAGTCTGTGAGTTACTTACTGCTCACTTAATGTTTCTGGTCCATAACACACATTGTGTTTCTTTGGAGTGACATTGGAGGCATGGGCACGCCCTATATTGTTTCTGCTCTGCAATAGGTATCTCACTTAGCTATTTACCCTATTTTTTTCTGCTAGTTGAACATTGGTTTCCCTGTGGGACACTACACTCTCTGGTGTGAACACGTGGTTTGGCTATGAACTTGATCTCAGTAGTGTATAGCATGTGATTGGTATATTACTAGAGTGTTATGTTCAAGGTGGCTAGTGTAAAGATACACAATTGACCTACTGCATCCATAGCTATCAGGCTTCTGGGAAGCTGGATCTGAATGCTACATTACCGAGTAAGACGAGTAACTTGGGCAAGTTGCCTCACGTCTCCATGTCTTGGCTTAATGCCAGATCTTTGTAAAGCCTGAAGGAGCTAACACAGAGATAGTTCTTAGACCAATATTTGTTACCAAGTTAAAAAATATGTCACTTATTATCATCTGGTGAGGAAAGCGATATGTTGTTTTCAGTAGGATTTGAAACAACAAAATTGTATCCTTGGAGCTGCTCAGGACCATCTTGATACTATGTGACACTTGAGAGTAAAGCCACTTGGATAAGGGGACTGAAAGACAGGGAAACAGGCTCCAGCGATGCCTCTTTATTTGCTTAAGTAAGTTTGAGTGAGATTATCCGCCAGTTGTAGTGAAAGATTCATATCAGTGCAACTTCTCACAACGTGTCCCTTCGGTTTGATGTGCCTGCTTTGTTTCCTTGCTTCAGGTGATCTCGTGACTTGTCTAATTTTCTTCTGTCAATGTCTCACAGTTCCTGAGAGCAACAACCAATCAACCTGGTTCTCTTCTGCTTGTCTTTCGGTAATTGTTCAGGTTGGTCCCTGGGCCCCGGTTTACTCCCTCCTCAGCTATTCTGGGTAGGAGACACTTCGGGGCTTCCAATTTTGCCCTCACTCTCAAACCCAGAGCAAGGTCACCTGTGCCTTCTGTCTTGCCCTGACCCTTGTCCTTTTCTGCTTTGTTATGTTACCCACAGAAAATCTACTTCTCCCTCTGCATTATTTTCCTGTCTTCTCACTCCACTGTCAAATGTGGCTTTAGAGTTAGTAAGATGGAAGATGGATCGAGAAGAAACAAATCCTCAGCTCTGCCTTCTTCAAATTCAGCTTCACCATCCCTTCACTCACTTCCTATGATCTTCCTCTACACACCCTCCCCATCTCAGACAACAAAGCCCTCGAAGATGGGACACACACCACACACACACACACACACACACACACACACACACACACACACACACAAGGGGCAGAGACAGAGACCAGGTACTATCCAAGGACTATTTATATTACTTTTAATTGTTGAAGCTATCTTTCATGATCATGTCCACTTACTTCCTAGCAGCTTTCTCATATCAGCCATTCTTCTTTTTCTGAGATGTGAGGATCAAGGAAGAGGCATTTAATGAACACATAAAATATTTTGAGCTATTCAACAGTGATTCTATTGAATCACTTCAGTAAAGAAAGAGGTGAAGCTCTTATCCAGATAAGAGGAGGTCAAGGAATGGATACAGGCCACTTGGAGGTAAAGAATGACACAAGGATTTAGGCAGAGACCATAAAAGGATGAACTGTTACTGTTACTGCAGTGAAACCACCTTCTCCAGCTGGCCTTGCTGGGTATACACCAGCCTCTCCTGGGGTGATTTCCCACTCATTCTCCCTGTCTAGCCAGGTTGAGTCTTTCTGGACCCTCCAGTAGATCAAGTTCCATCTTACCTCTCACCTTCACTGATGCTTTTCTCTGTGCCCAGGAAACACAGACTTCTGATGTTCCTCCTTTGAGGCTTTCTTTACCTTAACTCCTCTTACCATTTGTGCCTATAGATCCCTATACTTTCTTTGCACGCCACACTTCACACCTGATCAATAATAGTTACATAATTGTCTTCCTTTACTGTTTGATCATGGCTCCAGAAGGATGGAGAAGTAAGTAGTTACTCTACATCAATCCCTGGTGTAACTCCAGGACTTAGTACGTTTTCTGACTGTGTTAGATACTCAATAAATGTTGGTTGAATAAATAAACTTATTTTGGGTGAATCTAAAGATAGTCTTGGAACACAAAATAATAATTGAAAGCTCTTCTTTTTCAATGAAATTGCAGCTATTTAATCTGTGACCTATTCTTTATCATGCCATAAAGCTAGGGGAAATCATAAAGTCTATTATAGTTTTGTGCATACACATCTGAGCAAGATTAATTAAGATAGAATTACCCAAAGATAAACTGCATACAGATTCTTGTTTTGTAAATAAAAAGAGTAGGAATCCAGTTGAAACAAATATTTTCCCCTCAAAATGAAAATGACTTTATTCAGAAAATGACTTCAACTTTGGCTTCACATTGGGAGCAAGTGTGTATGTAGGCTCTTCTGCTGGGCTCATGTAGACCCGATGACCTGAGGGAGTTGCTGCCATATCCCGTCACCTATCCTTGATATACCCGCTTTCAGCAATCCACTTTCTCTCCACATAGCCTTTGTCTAAGAAAAAAAAATCACTACCTATTGAAATATGCAAGGCTGTTCACATTGAGCAATGATGAAAGTGCCTCAGAGCTTTGGTTACACCCTTTTGGTGTGACAGCCAAAGGATGGGAGGGTATACATCCTGTCTGGTTTTACACAGTTGAATCAGTGGTGCACAGTCCTCTTCCAGGAAAGCGGGGAGTCCAATGCTGTGATATCAGAGAGGCTATAAAGAGGCGTGCACTGAGGGAGCGCTGCTTCAGTGCAAGGTCATTGTTCATTAATACTCGTGCAGATAGCTTATTAACCACTCAGAAAATTCACTTCAAGTTTTCAAGCTACATAATGCTCAGAAGCACTACCTGAATATAGATTAGGAGACACAGGCTGGCTGCACAGGGAGTTAACACACTGTTGTAAACCTCAAGCTTCATTGGTTCTGAAAGCGGAGATTATCCCATCTATGACTGAGCCCTCCCTACCCACCCCCTCTACACCCCCTATATTTCTCTTTCTAGTCTGTTCGTGAAAGCTTTCTAAGAAGGAGCCAGCACTCTAAAATGCAGCACTACACAGCAGAAGGCCAGGCTGGATGAAGGAAAAGAATATTGCTTTCTGTAGTAGGAAATTTTGCCTTAGGTACCCAGAAAATAGTGGGATTGTGGGTAGCCAGCCTTTCACATTTTTTTGTCATCTTTTAAGCCCCTGGAGGACCTCCTGTATCACTCTTCCACACTGCAGATAACACCACATTGATGATTGTATTGAAAGCCAATGTTTTATCTGGGAATCTTCCCACTCAGGGCTGCAAATATTTCTATTTGCCACTAACCTGAGCTTCAAATCTTTCAAATCTTGTCATGTAAATATGTTTCACAGTGTGTCAGAGTGACTGTATTTGTAATTCAAACATCAGTTTCTCCTATCATAGAGCATAGCTTGTCTTTCTGTGCCTCAGATGATGTCACATGAGTGCAATGAGCCACTTGAACGTCCACATGAGGGTGTGTGGGGTATGCTCCTGTCTTCTGGGCTATCTTATCCCACCTGATCACTAAACAAGCCAAGTGGTTGTGAGCTCACATTTGGTGGCTGCTCTTGCCTTGTGTTTGGGTGTTCCTTGGGCAGCCACTGTTTTAGTCAAGGATGTGATTATATCTGACTGGTTCTACTTGGTGGCTTCTGTCTTTACCAGGCCTTGTTTAATCCACAACTTCCCTCAATGCTCACGTATTTCCTACCAAAGAACACATGCTTTCGCTGGCTGAATTATGGAAATGCAGGGATAGCATCTCTCTCTGCCCACCTAGACAGTCTCCCCAGTGACTACCATTTCCACTGCCCTCCCAGTAGGTGGCTCAACCTGGGTTCTTGACCAACTCCAGGTTTCTGTAAGTAGAGTGTAAGCTTCTGGAGAAGTGAGGACAAACACTCACTGGTATTTCTATCTACCATTCCTGATTCTTCTCTGCGCCTTTATTTCTTTATTTCTTTTTTTTCTCATTTTTCCTCACCTTTCTCCCAACTCTATTTTCCCCCATGTCTGTTGTATTCCCTTTCAGCTCGACAAAGCTTCTGTATCCCACTTTCTTTTTTTTTCCTTCTGAAGGTCCTTCCTTGGCTGCAGAAATGGTGAACGGGCTGCAGCAAAGAATTCTGACTGACTGTGAGGTGGATAAGCATAGGGAATTGCTTAGCAACTAGAACGCCATTTGGTTTGGGCTATGCATACACACCTCTTCTAACAAAGTACTTGGCAACCTAGGTGATTCATGTACACAAACTCCTCTCTGAATAATAGCAACCTGTTGGCAACCTGGGAGATTCCTTCATTGTATTACATGTTTTTTTGAAAGAAAATGGTGCTCAAAGGAATTGGCACTATTAGGAGATATGGCCTTGTGGAGTAGGTGTGGTTTTGTTGGAGGAAGTTTATCACTTTGGAGGCAGGCTTTGAGATTTCATATATGTTCATGATACCATCCAGTGTCTGAGTTCATTTCCTGTTGCCCATGAGTCACCTTCCTCTCCAGCACCATGTCTGCCTGTACATTGCCATGTCCCACCCATTATGATAATGGACTGAATCTCTGAACTGTAAACCATAATGAAATGTTTTCCTTTATAAGAGTTGCTGAGGTAATGTTGTCTCTTCACAGCAATAGAAACCTTAACTAAGACAGACTACATGCACACCCCACTCAGTGGAAGGAGTTTCTCCTTCCCTTAACAACCCTCAAACTTAGACAGATCCTACTCAACTGTACTCCAGTTACATCTGGCTTTGGGGTTGGGGAAGGGGGCAATCTTCTCTGAATGAGTTTTGGGTGCAAGCACAACTAGGTAAAACTCTGTCCCCATGTAAATTTTTAGGTATCCCTATTTACTGTCTTATAAATAATTGAGTATGCTTATAATTAAAATTAGATGTGTTATGGGAAGAGATGTTTGCAATTAGCAAAGACTTACATAATCCACACCTATTAATCAAACTAGAGAGCCATTCATGCTATGTTATTCAGAAATCAAACTCCTTTTCTTGAACCCTATAAAAGAAAGCCCCAAATAATCAGGGCACCTGTGTGTCTTCACTTCTGTGACTCATTGTGCTCTTGCCATGCAAGCTGACCTGTTTTATTGCTTTGCTTTAGATATGGTTTTCTTGCTACTTTACCGTCTTTGTGGGCTTTTATTTAATTCTTGAATAAGAGGTCAAGAACCTGAAAGCACCTGGCCTTGACCCCCACCATCTGTAACAATTGTATTAGTTTACTTATGCATCTATGACAACATTCAGTGGTAAACTAGTGATATGTTCCAGGACTGCAGACAATTCTAAACTCTGCATGCCCTAAGGTTTTTTTTCTTTCTATATATCCTGAATCATTGCCACATAGAAACAGAGTCACTCTGTCTTTTCAAGCTTCATTTCCTGATGCCTCTTTTGCATGACTACCCTTGAGCTTTGGAAACGATCATTAAGTAAAATAAGGGTTAACAAAGTGAGCACAACACTTTTCGAATGGGTGGGTGGTATATAAATTATAGATACACTGGGCAAAGGGATGAGTCATGTTCTTGGTGGAATGAAGTGGAATGTGCAAGACTATACCACACTGCTCAAAACAGCCTGCAATATAAAATTTATAAGTTAATTTTTTCTGAAAATTTCCATTTAACAGTTTGAGTTCATGGTTGATGCTATGGAGACCACAGAAAGAGAAACTGCAAATAAAGGATAACTATTGTACTTGTAGACTGAGTAGCTTGAATAACAGAAACTTGTCTCACAGTCCTAGATTTTGGAAATCTGAGGTTCAAGTGTTGATAGGATTGGTTACTTCTGAGGGTGATGGGGGAGACTTTTTGTTTTAAGCCACCAGCAAGTTCTTGTACATGACTTTTTTTATATTGTTTTCTCTGTCTGCACGACTGTCTTTTTGTTATAAAAAGTAGGTCAAAATGAGTTAGTTTTCACTTTAACGACCTAATTTTTAACATGATTTCCTCTAAAACAGTGACATTCTGAAAGAATTATGAACTTTACTTTAACATATAGATTTTTTTTCTCAGGAGAGACACACAATTCAATAAATCCAACAATATCACTAAAGTAAAAAAAAAATACATCATCAAGCATGTGAAAATATTCATTTATCTTACCCAGCATGTTAACATGTATAGTCAGATGGAGTGGGAAGGCTGTCAATACTCTACAGATGATTGTCTTGGGTGGTTTAAACAAGACTGGAAGTGTTCCTCACTTTCTTATGCAGTCATGAAGGCTGCAGCAAAGGCAATAGAGACCCTGGCGAAGTTTTACAAGAGGGAATGACTAGAAGTGACAGGTCCTAGGCTATGTGAGGTTTCTGATCCACTAAATGGTGAGAGAGGGAACAAGAAATGAAGTTGATGTAACAGTTTTCTGGGGGGGGGGGAGGGAGATGTCTTTAGGCATCATGAAATCCTGTCGGATTTTGCTATGAGAATTGAAAGGAGACTGAGCCAAAGACTAGGCGGGTGTGAGCAGGAATCATTGCAGAGATTTAGGCAAGTAATTTGGTTTGTGGGAGTCTGACGGTGATGATAACGGGAAAGGTTGCTCCATTTACTGAGCACTCATGTGCCAGACAATTCGAGTCTTCATTCATTTGCGGTTCTGCAGACGCAGTGCTTTATACTGGCTGAGGACGCGCACGGAGGGCCCTGCTGCAGGCCCTGCCCAACCCTGAATCCTAGTTATGACAATTATTGACTGGATTATTTGGGACTGTTTATGTAGTATCTATTACACTTTCATATGCAAAATGGAGTATATAATAGCGATATACATCTTTTGGGGGCTATTGTGGTTATTAAATGACCTCACACGTATAAAGAACTAAGTGAAGAAGTGACACATAATGAGCATGCTGCATGGACCGTCTATAGTATTTGCGGTGTGAGGGGGAATCAAAGGCAGCCCAGAGATAGCCTCTGCTCTGAAACAACTCATGAAAGGAAATAACTGATCACACAGTGGCCTTTGGTGTGCAGAGCACAATGCATGGGATGCTATGGGATTTCGTGAAGTGCTGTGGGCCTCAGCACTGTAGGAGACAGGGTTGAACCTTGATTTCAAATAATCAGTAAGAATCATCTATGTAAGTGTTTCCCAAACCGTAGCATGTATCAGAATCAGTTAGCAACATTTTAAATACATGGTCCTGGGCTCCTGAAATTCTGATTTGTGTGTGGGAAATGGTGTGTGAAATGACATTTCTAATAAGCTACTGTAGCAGACTGCTTTAAATCTACACAAAATAACATTAAATTAGGTAAATAAAAGCAAGATAGGGGCGTTCTAGAGTGGGAGTATCGCTAATATGTATGTTGAGTGTGACGATGTAGCACTAATCTTAGAAGGTCTTATTAATAAAAACAAACCTGGAGCCAGGCACTGGGGTCAATGCTGGAAGATCAGAGAAGCAGAACAAGCCACAGCTTCCTCACCTCTCCAATTCCTCAGCTGATTCTGTTTCCTCAGACTGGAAGCTTCTGAGTCCTCATCCAAGTGGATCTCAGCTGAACTGCTGCTCAAAAGCCTAAAAGCTTAACCAGCAAAAGTTCCTGGTTTTCATGCCTTATATACCTTTCTGCTTTCTGCCATCACTTCCTAGGATTAAAGGTGTGAGTCACCATGACTGGCTGTTTCCAGTGTGGCTTTGAACTTACAGAGATCTGGATGGATCTCTGCCTTCCGAATGGTAGGATTAAAGGTGTGTGTACTACCATTGCCTAACCTCTATGTTTGATATTGTGGCTGTTCTGTTCTCTGACCCCCAGACAAGTTTATGAGGGTGCACTATATTGGGGAACAGAATATCACCACATTTCAAACATATGACATGAAAATTTTTATGAGCAAAGAGCATAGTAAGCATGTTTTTGTGCTTGAGGAGCTTGGAATTGGAGCCAGAGTCAGGAGAGGGCCATTGGAGAGTAAGCAACAAGATCAGATTTTTCAACCTAGGAATTGCCTGGGATAGTATTTATTACCAAGTCAATACAGCTTTGAATCACCCAGGAAGAGGGAATATTAACTGAAGAAATTGCCTCAATCAGATCGGCCTGTGTCCACATCTGGGAAAGGCTGCTTTGATTGAAAATTGATATGAGAGCACCTAGCCCATGGTGGGAGACACCATCCCTAAATAGGTGGGCCTGGGCTGTAGGAGAAAGCTAGCTTAGCATGAGCCAGAGATTGACCCTCCCAGAAAACAAGCAGTAAGCAGCATTTCTCCATGGTCTCTGCTTCAGTTCCTGCCTTGAGTTCCTGTCCTGACTTTATTCAGTGATGGACTGTAGTCCAGAAGTGTAATCTGAAATAAGGCCTTTCCTCTCTAAGGTACATTTGGTCACAGCAATGAAAGAAAAATAGAACAAATATTCTACCAGTGATGGAGACAATGGATTTGAAGGGGATAAAAAAATTAGGAAGTAGAAAGAGTCGTCAGCCATTCTTACTTATCCTCAGGAAATGATGACTACCTGTATTAGTCCAGCGGTGAGTATATACAAGAAGACTTTAATTTAGCTCACAGTTCTAGAAGTGAAAAGTCCTGGCTATGCAAAACGTAGTAAGAACAAAGTGGCACAACTGCCTGAGGAATGGGTTGAGCACATGGGTCATCCTGGCTTCATAACAGTCTCATTTCTTGAGTACTGACTCTTGGGAAGACCAATACTTAATGCCTTCATAGGTCCATGCCCCTGTGACTTTCCATTAGTTTCCTTTAAAAGTGTCACCATTTGACACCGCTACCATGCCAACAAAACTTCCAGGAAGGTGTAACTAGGCCTTTCTGATCATAGGAAAATTCAGAAATAGCAGAATATTAGGGAGAGCATTTTGATGACATTTATAATTCCAAAAACATATGAATGCAGGGAAGAAGGGGGATTTGGACATGATTTTTATGATTTTGGTTTGAGCAGTAGGAATGGAGAATAGGAAAGAAATCCACATTTCAGATGTGCTGGGTTTCAAGTGCACAGGGTTATTCTTGACAAGGCATTTTATAGGGTCATTCATTATTCTTTATAAGTAGTGTGTTAGTTTTCAGCTGATAATGTAAGCAGACATTATGTCCCTCATTTGACAGACAACATCTGAAATTTACGGAGGCAAGATAGCATTCATTTTTTTTCTACGATGTGTCTTTAAATTTTTATTTACTTTTTTCTAACATAATATTTTTATTGATTCTTTGGGAATTTCACATCATACACCCAGATCACATTCAATTCCCTGCCCTTCCATATCCGACTCCCTACCCTAGTGGTCTTGCCCCCCAACAAAAACAAAAACTAAAACAAAAGTAAGTCCAATTTGTACTATCTATATACTCACTGGAGCATTGCCAAACTCTCAGTGTCCTGCCCTTAAATAGAGCAAAGTCCTTCCCCTCCTGAACCACTACTGGAAGCCATCTACTGGGAGTGATTCTTCAGCATCCTATCACAGTTTTTAAGAGTTTTCTTTGATGGCTTCCTGTTTAGGCTGCTACCCTTTTTTAGCAGGGCAGGGGATTAGGGTTGGGAGTAAGGGTTGTCACAGAAGTCTTCTATGTCCCACTTTCTCAACTGTGCATCCACCATCATCATTATCATTCCAAGGGTAGCTTATTTGTTCTTTACAGTCAGCAGCAACCTAGATCATAGGCTTCCAAATGGTTTCTGACAAGAACACAAGCCAAGAACAGGGCCCATGACTGCAGTAGGGTCACAGACCCAGACAAGACCTTCAGAGGCAGCAGAGAACATAGACATCAACATGGCTTCAGGTGCCAGCACAGACCATGGACAGCCACATAGGTTATGGACATCAACATAGACCCTAGCTGCCATAGGACCACAGGCCCCAACATGGCCCTTGGTGGCAGCACAAGTGCAGACATCAGCATGGCCCCAGGTGGCATCACAGGCCACTCAGTATAGCCCCTCGCAGCCAAATGGCCCAAGGATATCAACATGGCTTCAGGCTGCAGCGCAGACCACAGACATCCATATGGCCATTAGTGGTAGCGCTGGCCACAGACATCAACACAGACCCTGGCTGCCATAAGACCACAGACCCACACTTGGCTCTCAGTGGCAGGATGGTTTACCTTTTATCTCAGTCACAGAGGTTCAGTTTCTTAGGGTCAATATTTGTTGTTATACGACTCAAAAATTCAAGGATCCCAAAAGGTTGTTGTTAATTTCTTACAAATTGAAAGCTAAAGAGGTTCAGAGAACACTGTCCTTGCAGGACACATTCTCTGTTTTCATCCCAGATCTGGACTCTAGATATATCATACTCTTAGTTAGCAGCAGTCCACGGTGTTAATGTTTGAAAGAGCACTAATGCCTTGGGTAGCTTCTTGTTAGTCCTATGTTAGAACTTACTATTTGTTATAGTCTTAAACATATTTAAATGGCCTCAGGGCCTAGGTTACAGTTCATAAGAATCTCAGAGAGCTGTTTGCTTCAAGGGTTTACAAGTGTTTGACCTTAGACAGAGACAAGAGAATAACTACAAGTTTGCAGCCAGGCTGGTGTATATAATGAGTTCAGGCCACCATGGTACATAGTAAGACCTCAAGAAAACAGCAACAACAAAATGTCCAGATTTTCCAAATTTCTTTTTCAGTTGTAAATTACTACTGTTCTTTGCATGTGGATACAGTAATCTCTATATCATATGTTAAAGGTATAAGACAAATTTAAGTTTTTTTAAGTTAGAATATATAAAGAGAACTCTAGTGGCCTCTAACTCAAACACAGTTTCAATAGATAATTTACATGTTGGATGCTAAAAACAACATGATTTCAACTTTTGATATTTTAAGTGGGGAGAAATTCATAGTCTTCTAACTCAAAGACAGTTTTAAGCTACGACAAAAAATTTCAAGGGCCATTAGTTCCTAATAGAAATTAGTGTCGTAGCAATTTTTTATACGTGTGTAAGTGCACTAAACTGGCAAGATACTGATATTTCAACAGCAGCACAGCTGTCTACAGTCAGCATGGAGGATTGTCTCTAATGGGCGACTTGATATAGGTTCCAAAAGAATGCTGAACAAGGATGTTCGTTGATGAAACCTATGTCCATTACTCTCTGAGTGGGGATAGAAAACATGGATAACAAGTGTCTATAGATTTTGCTGGAGCATGATAACATATATGTCAAGATCTGTTGTTTCTTTTTGACAAGAAACATAAAAGCAGCAGGGTTCAAAATAAACCGTTGAAGCATTTTCTGCTTGCAGAAGTGAGCCAGTGGAATGTCTTCTCCATAGACACAGATATACATGGGTGAATGTAAAAGGCAGAAACATGAAGAGTTGAAACGCCACCTCATTGATGACTTGAAGTGAGGAAACTACACATAGAGGTTGTTTGCTTCCAGTTTAATTAGAGTTCTGTGTGTACATGTGTAAGCGATGGGACACTCAGGACTAAACACAAATACTTGGACATGCCAGGCAAATGCTCTACCCCTGAGAAACACCCCCAGCCCCATGATGTAGGATTCAATTTTTATATTGATTTAATTGTACATATTGATGGGATATGGTATAATAATCTGATATTTTGATATTGGTTAAAGAAAAACTGTATTTTGAACTACTTTAAATTCCACCAATCAAGTTTTCTGTGACATCGAGTACTTCTTTGTTTTAATGTGTTTGAAATTAAACTTGACTCTGAACCTTGTGTATGCCAGGCAAATGCTCTGTCTCTGAGCTACATACCTACTGTCTTAGGGTTTCTATTGCTGTGAACAGACACCATGACCACTGCAACTCTTATAAAGGGAAACATGTAATTGGGGCTGGCTTACAGTTCAGAGGTTCAGTCCATTATCATCATGGTGGGACATGGTGGCATGCAGGCAGACATGGTACTGGAGGAGCTGAGAGTTCTACATCTTGATCCGTGGGCTGCAGGAGCAATTCAAAGCCTTCCCCCACAGTGACACACTTCCTCCAACAAGGCCACCCCCACCCCCAACAAAGCCACACCTCCTAATAGTGCCACCTCCTACGGGGGCCATTTTGTTTCAAACCACCACACCCCCTTAAACACATGTAAATTTTTTTCTAGATTTGACTCATTTCAATTTGCAGGAGTAAAATAATATCTATCTCTGAGTGTTGCTATGCACATTACATGCGTGTAAAGTACTTAGCTTATTATTTGGTCATGACAATGGCATGTTTATATCTTGGCAAGAACAATGCAGTAAAATGAAACTGACGTGTCCGTCTAAGATTTCTTTGTTCCTTTTGCCATGACTTCTACTGGAAAACACTGGTAGCCTCTGAGCTCTTGTGTAGTTGGACATCCTGCCTCATGAATGTTGGAAAAGCAAAATCAGAGTATTGAGGGTTGAGAGAACCAGAGAGTGGACAAGTGGTAGAGCTGGAAGAATTTCTGTCTGTGTGTGGGTGCTTCTCCCCTGTGCACAGTGGCGATGACTTGTTTGCTTGTGCTCTCTTCTTCTAAATTACCAGTGCTCTTCTCATTTCCTCCTATTAGTTCATTTCCTTCCCACACCCTTTCAGCTCTCTCTTCAATCAGCCAACCTGACAACGAACCCAGCCAGCTGTGCCCTTGGCCCCTTGGTACCGCTTTCCTTGAACTGGTTCCATGAATCACCGAAAAGGAGGCGTTTGGACAGAAGTAATAGGCCACAGATTGTAGCTGTAAGTTTCTTTGGTTCCACCTGGCCCCATGATCTCTTGTTTCTCCGCTCGACCCTATGGTCCTGCAGCTGCTTATAAAAATAATCACACAGAGGCTTAATATTAATTGTGAACTCTATGGCCTATTGGCTCAGGCTTCCTGCTAGCTAGCTCTTAAAAATTAACTCAGCCCATTTCTGTTAATCTGTACATTGCCACGTGGCTTTGTGGCTGACTGGTACTTTCGCATCTTGCTTCTGGCAGTGGCTTGTGGTGTCTGCCCCACTCTCCTTTCTTCTCTCTCTCCAGTTGGAATGTACTGCCTAACCTTATTCTGCCTCACCATTGGCCAAACAGCTTTATTTGTCAACCAATTAGAGCAACACAGAAAGACAACCCACAGCAACAGATCTGTGCTGCACCGAGTGTACTCTTATACCACTTTCTCTGTACTTTTTCTGAGCAGTTCTTGCTCATCCTATTATTGTAAGTTATCTTTTGTGTTCCTTGTACTCATGCATAGTTCTCTTTTCTAGGCATCCAGCAACTTGGTTTTGTTGGTCCCCCATTCTATCTGTTTTGCCAGCTCTTCAGCCCTTCATCAACTGGTTTATCAATTTTGATGCTTATTTTGCACTTTACCTTGAAGGATAGGTCTGCTAAACTCTGCACTAAAAATTGTCGACAAATATCTAATATCTTCAGACAGCATACCACTAAATACTCTGTTACCCACCCGCCTCTCCAGTGAAGATTCTGGATACCAGTGAGTTCCACCAGTGAGTTCTTCCCTCCTACAGGGATAGAATCTTTCCATGAAGGATCCTAGAGCATAAGCAATATTTGGGATTCCTTTAAGAAGCTTAAGAAGGGGGAAGGGCTTGGACTTGCCTCCACTGGATGTGTCTCCACATGGAAGGCCTTAGCTTCTTGTGAGGGGGAGTGGGGAGTGGGTTGGGGGAGGGAGGCTGGGTAGGCGGGAGGAGGGAAGAGGAGGACATTGATTGTTGTGTACAATGAATGAAAAAATTTTCTTAATAAAGAAAAGAAAAACATCTGAAATAAAAGATACTTGCATTCAACAGCAAAAAAAAAGTTTAAGACAAAGATAGGAAATCATCCAAATGGCAATTTACAATTTTAAAAAGCTGACAATTGACCACTTAGAGAAAGGACACCATAGCTCTCCAATGATTCTTTGATTATATTTTAATTCACATTGCCAGTTTGCTCCGTATCTGCCCCCTAGAAGAAGGAAGTTTGCTTTGTAATTCTCTGTACATATTGAGAGAGAGAGAGAAAAAATACAATTCACCTTTTCCACCTGCACAATTGATGGATATTCATATCTTTCCATTGAGAGTTTAGAAATTTTTCTTTCTATTACACATTTTTTTTATTGACAGTCCTGGGGAAAAGGCACATTAGAATGCATAAAACATGTGGATCCCCTCAAAGACATCTTTATTGTTTATAGCACTATTATAGGCTTGTTCTTTACAAACACACACTTGCTGATAAATTCTATTTTGCACAATTCCCATCCAAAGGAAAACAAATAAATACAAGGTACCTTATAATGGCCTTGTCTGCATAAGATAGACTACCACTGCAAAGAAAGAACTTGTATTTTAACTTGGAATGAAGCACATTCCCTCCATATAATTTTATGTGTTTGATGCATTGAAGAATTTTCCTGAAACTAGTCTATATTTAAATCTTTGTTTCTTCTATTAACAAAGTTCTTTATGTGCTAGGCACCGTAGGCCACATTTGTAAGACAATGTTACCTTTGATAAACATGTAGGGTACATTATTAAAAACAGTTGTTGAACAGGCGCAACAATGTGTACTAGGAATTCTTCTAGAAGCTGTGTCTATGTTAGGAGACTAAAATGGACAGCTATACATGTAAATGATTGCTCATTACATAAACGAACTCTCTCACCTCCAAATCGACTACATCTGAAACTTCACTTAACCTTAGGTTGGTCCAAAATTACTCATGGTCCTTGTACCTGGGGGCTCAGCACGACAACAGGAGAGACAGACAGAAAATACAGACAGACATCTTAAGTAACAACAGCTAAAATAGCCTTTAAAAACTTCTAAAATTGCAAAAAACAGTATTGCTGAGTACCCACTTTTTAGACATACCATTTATATATCTTTATGGTATATGTTATGGTAAATACATGTATTTTAATATATATTAATATATCAAATGTATTATGTACATAATACTTAAGATATAGATATATTAAATAATATCCATTAAAATGGTCATTTCTTTGAACTATAATCCTTCTTGTTTTCAAATCAGTTTGGAATCTATCATAGATCATTTTAACAATAGTTATCTTAGTGTGTCCTCATTTTTAAAAATTATTCTCTCATATATTGCATCCAGACTGCTGTTTCCCTTTCCTTCACTCCTCCTAATCCCCCCTCTGACCTCCCATCTCCCCCAGGTCCACTCCTCCATTTCCCTTCAGAAAAGAAGAGGCCTCCTAGGGACATCAACCAAACCTGGCATAACAAGATCCAGTAACACTAGGCACATACCCTCATATCAAGACTGGACAAGGCAACCCAGGAGGAGGAAATGGGCCCCAGGAACAGGCAAATAGTCAGAGACACCCCTACTCCCACTGTTAGGAGTCCCGCAAGAACACCAAGCTACACAACCATAACATATATGCAGAGGAGCTAGGTCAGACCCATACATGCTTCCTGATTGTTGCTTGAGCATCTGTGAGCCCCTAAGAGCCCTGCTTAGTTGATTCTGTGGGCCTCTTAATGCCACCAGAAAGCCAAAAAATTTGAGGAACCCTTTATTTTGTTACTCTTGTGGTAAATTCACCCTTGCATGCTGCCTGCTCAGTTGCTTTTCTCTCCTCCTGCCCTAGCTCTTCTCTTTCCTTTGTTGCTGCCCCCTTCCTTTCTTCCATCTCAGAATGATTACATCAATGTCTAAGAGTGTTTGTCTTTATCAGCATCTCAGCTGCACAATTTATCACCTGTTTGTTTTTGTGTGAGTGTCTTAACCTCTCTGAACTTGATTTTTTTCACACATCAAATGAGAATAATTATAGTGTTAACTTCATAGATCTGTTGTAATAATGAAGATGATGTGTAAATTATTTAACTGACACATTTTGAGTTCTTGATAAATGTTAGTTGCTATTCTAAAATATATACATATTATCTGTTACTCTGTATAGATGTAAAAGAGAAGAGTGTCAAACTTTGTGGGGGTGAGAGACTAACATGAGTGGAAAATTTTATCAAATATTCATAATTAGTAAATGTTCCTACAACAGGTGGTAAATATCTCAGCAAGATAAAGCTATACTGGATGTTCAATAAGTGATTGAGCCTTGAGTTCAACGGTTGGAGGTCATTCATGAACAACTGGGGTCTGAACCAAACCTTGAAAGATAGGATTAGGCTAAACAAAGAGGGAAGAAAGGAGATACATGTAGTGGGGACTGATTCAAAAACAAACAAACAAACAGAAGGCACAGATGCTGGAAAATGTGTGGCACTGATATCAGAGCATGAACTTTCAAACTCTCCTTCCTGAGAACACAA